>VZSF01009816.1:673889-769423 GCA_013398295.1 Chionis minor | reverse complement strand
CCGGGCCGGGCAGGGCCCGCCGCCGTCACCTCCACGCCGGTGCTGCCCGGGCCGAGCTTGGCGCTGGGGTGCGCGGGTGCGGCCGCAGCCGGGAGAGAGCGCCGTTTCCCCGGTGCGGTAGCGGGGCTGCCGCTTCGCCGCGGTGCGCTGCCTGCGCCCGGGGCGGGCTGGCCGCTGCCCAGCCATCCGCAGCTCCCGGGGCCGGGGCCGGGGCCGCTCCGTTTGCTTGGCACAGAAAGAGGCGTCGGTCGGGCTGCGGGCTCTGCCGAGGCCAGCGCCGCCGCACCGCGGGCGCGCTGGGGGGTAAGTGAGCCCCCGGGGGACCGCAGCAGCCGCGCACGCACTGACAGCGCCCGCTCGGTAACTCTCGAGTCAAACCTGCTGCAAGAGGGTACGTACCTGCAGCTTTCCGCAGGTGCAGCGGTTCAGACGCCTGGTGTACAGCCACCTCTTACAGAAAAGGGGGGAAAAAACAAAAAAAAACAAAAACCCCAAAAACCCCAAAAAACCCGCAGCCGCTTTATTTCATTTTGTAGGATTGAAGCAGCTCGATGCCCAGATGTGGTGGTGGCACAAATTGACCCCAAAAAACTGAGAAAGAAGCAGACAGTAAACATTTCAGTGAGTCTCAGAGATCTTACACATTTTGTTACGGGGGGGGGAATTAAGGGGAAATGATGTTAACATCATAACATTTTTACTAATTTTGGAGAGTGGTTGGCAGAACTAAATAGCACTGCTGGTTTTTAAAAGCATCTACAGAATGAAATTGAATGTCTCGATTTGAAGAAACACCCATTCAACTGCTGGCTAACAGTTCGCTTTATAACTTGATTTAAATTGATACTATCCATGCTATTTGATACACAGCAGGCTGTTTCACTGTCCAAGGAAATCAAATATTGCATTAAGTTGTACAAGTATTTAATCATAAAGCCTGCATAAACTTTAGAAGAAAGATATCTCCATACCTATATTTCAGTTTAAATATATATCTAGTCAAGGGTGCCTCTTTGCGGCACACTGCGTGCACCCAGGCAGGCTTGCTGCTCCACAGCCATCCGCAGAGGTGCTTTATTTCTGCTGCTCAGCTTTGATAAAGTTAGCTGAAATTCTAGCACCACCTCTTTCCTTTTTCATGAAATATTTTATTGGAGTTTTTCTTTACTGCTCAAGCAGATTTTTCTGTTGTCACATTGCCCTGCTAGCTTGGTTTTAAATCTACTTTCAAATAGTTCAAGAGACGACATTTGCTTTTCTCTGGTGAAAACTGTAATGTTGAATTTCACTACTAGATTGCTTGAGAAAAGTTTCTAGTACTGACATATGACCCTGTAACTTCTGTGTGACCATTTTTCTTCATTTGTCTCACCTCTTTGTAGTGAAAGATTTATTACTTCTTTTTAAAATAACTCTTCCATGCTAATCTTTAAAGAGGTTATGTCTACTTACCTGTCAGAGTTACTTTACTAAAAGGTGTTTTTGTGGTCTTCTGTCTCCCTCAACTTATCTTGACAAGTCAGACGCCTAAGATTTGTAGCATCTGTCCAAGATAAGGAAACAACACCCTACTTTTTATAAAGAGGGAAATTAAGGCAGAACAATTGCTAAAAAGACCTCAAGTAATTCTGTGACAATGTATTTTGAATACTTAGTTTTCCTTCTTATTTGCATACGAGAAGAGTCAAACAGAAGAAACTTCATCTAAACCAACTGTTCAGTCAGTCATGGATGTGGTCATGAAATCACCTTTCTTAAATGAAGATTTAAAGGATATTTTTTACCCTATAGTAAATGTTTACTGATTCTCTTGTTCTTAAGGATTCTTTTTATAAAGCTTTCTTTACATTCTAATTACTGCCAGTGTTTTCTTAGATTTCTGGATGTCAGCCTGCTCCTGAAGGATACTCTCCAACGCTCAAGTGGCAGCAGCAGCAAGTGGCCAATTTCTCAGCTGTTCGTCAGGTACAAAATGGTGTGTGTGAGGGGGAAATTGGACTCCCTGTGCTTTACAGGGAACAACCTACTATAGAAAGGTTACCACTTTATGGTGGGACAGATGTTTGTCGGCAAATGTTTTAAGTTCTTGAAAAAGAATTGATTACGTACCTTGTGACTTTTTAAACCTCTGATAAAACTCTTGATAGCGTCATGTTTAAAAAAAAATCCTCCTTCAACTTCAGAAAAAATGTCAGATTAAATGATAGAGTAGCTGAGGGAGAACAAAAATCTCTATGGTGTTATGCAGTTATATTAAAACCTAGTGCTAGCAGGAATGTTCTCATAACATCAATTGAAGAACAAGTAGATTCTAACCCACCAGGGGATTCATGTAGGTAGATTCATGTATCCATTTAGGATACTGTTGACAGTGGTGCCACCTATTATGAGAAGAAATACTGATTTGGTACAATGTATTTGTAAGGTTGTGGTGTTAGCACAGGCTTAAATCTTTCCTACCGGGTTTGCACCCTCTCTTAAAAAACAGTACAAAAATGGAGAATTGAGCAGTCCCCCTCTCTCTCGCCTCACAGTTCAAACAGGGTGAAATGCAAAACATAATAGAGATGTGGGTAGATGTCATTTATGACTCCAGCACTGCGGAAGGCATATTTCCAGTGCATTGACACTGCAGTGTAAGAATATCTCAAGTAAGTAAAGTATAACCAATGGCACAGAGGCTGCTGTAGCACTGAACTTTGCATGAGCTCATTTATCCTGTTTTTTCAGGACGGTAGATCAGTGAAGGTGGAGATCTGTACAACTGCAACTACACTGTAAACATTTAACTGAGCTAGACCGTATTTCTATGAGGTATCTCATTGCATACTGTGTATTAGGCATAATCTAAGGTTTTAGTAGCACTAGGGAAACTAACATCTAAAGGCATATTCACTGTACACATTTCTTCTATGCTCAAATCAATTGTCCTGTCATCTGTGCCAGAATTAACACGGTGAAGTATGAGAATATCCTAAAAATATTTAAGAGGAAAAAAGAGCGTTAAGAAGTTCCTTGTTCAAACACTGTGCATCAGCTACTATTACACATATTTAGTGGTCATTTTTACTGCTACAGTAACAACTGGATTTGGGGAAAAAGTGCTGCTGTTTACAAGAAGTTTATACCTCTGTACAGGAAACTGTCAAGCAGGCTTATTTGTCTTCCCTGTCAGAGGAAATATCAGAGAGAAGGAGAGCATGCTTGCCTTTTAACAGTTCTGTAGACTTTTGGTACAAATACAGACTACTGTTGGAATCAGGGTATTGACTTTATGTATGCTTTGGACTAATGGTTGGGGGGTTTTTTTGTCTTAAGCTTGTTATACCAACAAAAGTTTAGAAGACCATTAAAGCTTACTACCTCAACTTAGCTCTATGTAGTGGACTTCAAAATTCCTTCAGCTTTAACATTACTTCCAAAAACCCAGCATAAGCAACTTGGATGCATTTAATATTAAGAGGCATGGGAAATACTTAGCTCTACTGACTTAGAGAACATCAGAAAATACACTTTTTACACATTTTTAAGAATAATGAAGAGCAGTTATGGCTAGGATAAAATAACTGCAAAGTTAAACTGTGATTTGGCTTTGTTTTAATTACTCAGAGCCTGAACAAGCACAGAAATCACTGGCGGTCACAACATTTGGACAGCAATGTTACTATGGTGAGTAGAATTCATAGCAGTGTTGTGGGGGGGTTTCCATTCATTAAATCCATAATTAATCTTGCTTTACAGTTTAATGCAATAACTTGTGAATATTATCAAGTCTTTTCTTCAATGTCTTCAAGATAGCAATATTTCACAGTTTTCATTTATTTTTATTTACCGCAGCCAAAATCAGAGGATGAAGAAGGCTGGAAGAAGTTCTGCCTGGGTGAAAGAGTATACTCAGAAATAGATGCCCTATCTGATAATGAAAATCTAGGAATTGATTACATAAAGGTGAGTATAGGATTTCTATCTAGTTTTCAGCTGCTACTTTCAAGAATAACTGCCAGAAACAATTCTACTGTTTAATACCACTTTGTGCTAAATAGAAGGTAGACTCTCTGGTGAGCCCAGAAGATTGCTTGAAGATTTTTATTTTTTTTTTAATAGGTTTCAAAGCTCAGAACAGACTTTCAAATCGCTACAGGGTCTGAGCATCACATTAAAATGTTACTATGTTCTAAATTAGAACAAAAATGTTTACAGTAACATCTGTATTTTCCAACTTGATTTTTTTCAGGTGGGCTTTCCCCCTTTGCTGAGTATTGTAAGCAGAATGAATCAGGTAAGCCTACCTTTTAGAATTGCATAGTCACATTGCACAAACCATTATTTCTCATATTCTGTCTGCTGCAGAAAACTTATCTATTTTTCTGTGCTAGAGCAGGTAATTGTTTATTACAGCTGCTAATCATTGTACGCTTACAAAGAAAACATGTAATCGTTATCTCACCTTCAGTTACAAACAACTTTACTAGTGAACATCTATCATGACTTGTAATTTCTCTATAGAACATCTAATGTTTTGAGTTTTTGCTGAATGTCCCATTAAGTGCTTGACAGTGTTTTAAGATTTCTCGTTTAGTGTTTTAAGTGCAGTCCTTCACCTTGATTGTGAACTCTCACATACACTGCAAGGCTAGAAGAATCATACTTCTCTCACCTTTACCGTTTGCCACTAGTCACCTTTCTCACTAGAGAAACAACTAGTCAGCGTGATGCCTCTTTCTTAACCTGAAGCCACTTAGCCATAACTTTTTGTTAACACAGAATATTAACTTCATTTATGTAAAGTTCTTTCTAGGAACCGGTGCTTTATCACTTACTTTACCCTTACATGTAACTTCAACCTGGAATAAATACCATGTAGTATCACAGTGGAGTAGAAATACATAATGTGTTTATTTAAAAAAAAAAATCACATTGCTTTTTATATAATATAATCCTTTTGGTAGAAGGACAGCAAAACAAAATATTACAGGTATTGTATTGTCTCTTTCTGTTCCTCTTTTGAAGGCAACAGTAACCAGTGTCTTAGAATACCTGATAAGCTGGTTTGGAGAGAAAAGATTTACTCCAGAACTGGTAATTTTTAATTTATTCTAACTACTTGCACATGAACACATTAAACAAGGGATAAATTGTTCATAGTTTCTGTGAAATTATTTTAGAAACTAAAGAGTTCTCTAGCTGCATGTATTGCATTCAGTTACTTTCAAAACTTTCTTGATTAGATACCAAAATGAGTTTTCACAGAACTTTTTGGAAGGCTAATTACAAAACGTAACAGATAAAGATCTATCAAGTACTGCCAAAACCCCCTCTTTTTATTGCTCCCCACACTAACTTAAACCACAAGGTTAGATGAGCATTAGCACTGGGGAGAGGAGGGTCAGACTACAGCAGCTTTGGTTCTGAGGAGTTTAAGCTGTCAGGGTGCTGCACGCTGGATTTACCAACGCCTCTATTTCATACACAACAGTGTGCTGGCAAAGACACGCTTAATCTTTCCACATACAGCACAGACCAGAAAGCTTATCTGCATTAGTGTGGTGACAAATCAAACCTGCAGGAAACTTAAAGGAAATGCTCTTAATTAAAACTTTGTTATTTGAATTCACACAGGGTAGATGGCTTTATGCACTGTTGGCATGCCTTGAAAAACCTTTGCTACCTGAAGCTCACTCCCTTATTCGACAGCTGGCAAGACGGTGCTCAGAAGTCAGAGTGCTAGAGGTAAGATTTAATAGAAAATTGCTGAACTTAGCAGACTATTAGGAGGATGATTTTTCAGTTCTTAAAATCTTGGTAAGTAATTTTTCATGTCCCAGGCTTGCTCAAGAAGGAAGGGAAAAGTACAAGCACGTAACACCTTTTCTATTTGACACAGGTAACAAAAGAACTGTTACAATATTTATTTCTCTTTCAGGAGAACAAGAATGAAGAACAAATATCAGCTCTGAACTTGATAATCTGCTTAGTTAGCAGGTAATGCAACGTACACACCTAAAACAGTAAAGGATGTCCAGAATAAATGTGTGATTACTCTTGTCCTAACCTAGATTCTTTTAATATGGAAGTCAGTGTACCCTGGGCCTATGTATACTTAGCTAAAAGGACTTAAGATAAAATAAGTAAGCTTATTGGTTCCTCAGATGAGCCCCCTGAATTGCAAAGCTACAATTATGATGGAAGCACTAAAAGAGCTAGAAAGCAAGGGGTCTAACAGCTCAGGGCAAAGTAAGGAGCATGTTGCATTAGAGGTTTCTTACTGTGTTCCACTTCTCTCCCCTAGGTACTTTGATCAACGTGACCTGGCTGATGAGCCTTCCTAGACTGTTATGAGAATATCAGGTATTTTGCGTTGCCATAGTACAAACAGCATTGTGAGAGTTAAGAGCAAGACACCGCACTGTTCAGACCTGAACTATACAACCCCTTCGGAATACCCTCACTATAACACATTTCAGAGAGCTATGAGTAACTTAAGCTGAGCTTTAGCATGAGATTGTCAATGTCTCCAACATCATCGTCATCATATAATGGTCAGTGAAGTGTCCGGCAGCATCTCTCAAGCTATGTCTCTGTAAACTACATTCTTGGTTAGAAATTCCTACCATCTGAGTAGAGTGTCCTGTGGACGCTGCTATTAGGTGAAGACTGAGGTTACATTACAAATGATTGTTCTTTATCTAACACCCACCTACTGAGGGCTTTTTTAATAAAAGCATTTTAAAGAGTGTTCTTAAACATCATGGCTTTGCTCATTCTTCATACTGTTTAACAGCAGCCTTACTATAGAAATCTACACAACTGGGACTGAATGTGGGTTTTTTCAAGCTTTGGTTCCTTAGCTTAAGCACTGATAAGCAGTTCAGCTGTAGCCAGTAAGTTACTGAAACAATTTGTTCAGCAAAACATAAACACGACTACTTCTTGAGTAGTAATACTATTTTTTAGTAAACAGTTGCAGAAACCAACAATTACTTTTAGTAGAAGCATTTATTAAACAGAACAAACAAATTTAGTTTCTGTATGGTATCTTGACAAACACATCAGCTCACCTATTTATATATTTAACATGGAGCACTTCACCAAGAGTATCAGCATCTGCTTGCTACATACATGACTCCCTCTGGTTCTAGTTATCTTCAACAATTAAAAATCCACGTTAAAGGAACTATGAATTCTACTAACAGCAGCTAATTTATACAGAGTATTAACTTACATCTCTATGTTGTAGAATTTAAGTCCCTCCCCTCGCTATTAAAAATAATCATTAACCACAACCAGTTATTGATAAACTTTTAATATAACTTCGAATGATTGGCACTTTTGCATCTGGAATGGTAATCTTAACTGTCAAGTGAAAAATCAAAGTGAATTATAGTTACTACTAGAGTTTTAATTCTGGAGATGCAAGTAACAATGATTCTGTGTGTGCTGAGACTGAAGGTCTACCACACTGCAGATGCCCAAAATGTGCTGACACTGAAATGTCCATATATTAGACATAGAGCGCAAGTTATTTCTAGTCTCTTTAGTAACATTCTCAGTACGTTGAAAGCAGGATGAGTGGGCAACTGAAGAACCCATGAAATGAAAGGATACTAGTTAGCTAATTTTGTAGCCCTGCAACTTCAAATCCAAGTTACAAAGGTGAACAACCACCACAGCTTTACTATAAACTACCAGCATAAGAACCCAGTGTTTTCAACCAGTTGAACAGCTGAACTCCACCAAGTACCATACTACATGTAGTTACTTCCATCTTTGCTAGTTCTATAAACAGTGGAACGGCATCCTGATGGTTCAAGTTCTGCTCTAGATGCTTTCTAGAACTGTCCAGTTATTCAGCTACAACTAATCTGAACTGGCATTCACAGTCCCTGAAGAGATGAGAATTTGGCCACATCTTAAGCTCAAGTACAATGACCTGGTTATCACATTTATAATCTATAGCTTGTCAGCTTGTAACAGCTATCTAGAAAAGGCTTGATGCATTACAAACTTTAGAACTTCCCTAGAGCTTAGGGGAGAACAACTTCCACTGTTCCTGCCCACCATGCAACTGGAGAACACCAGCTTCTCGTAACACACATACTAGCTTTTCTAGTCAGTTTGTTATTTACTGATCTCAAAGTAGAAACCAAATCGCTATCACAAGGCATTTTCCCACTTCTGAATAAATACCGTAAGTTTCTATCGTGATTCATTTGAAAGTGTAAGGCCTGAACCTATCAACAGAAAAGTCTTACAGTAAAATTCATTATGAGTTTTAATAAGATGTTTTCATGCTTACCTACAGCAAGATATGTATTGTTATGCAAATCTTGTAATAAGTACTATCTAGTAAACCCCAATGTCCTCAAGAGTCTTGGTGATGTCTTTATAGCTTCTTGCAGGCCTAATCATCTTCCTGCACACACTCATTACAGAAGTGAGTTGTAGCTAGCAATTAAAAACAATTACGTTAATACTGAGTTTATGAATAACAAGCTAAACCAAATTTCCTTCTTTGACCAATACAGGTGACCTTAGCCGTAAAATTATTCTGACACAAAAACCAGCCGCTAATTTTAGGGAGGTAGGAGAAACTCTTTAACCATGTAGAAGTTCTCTTTTCTACTGCCCTGAGTCATTCCTACAAAGGCACTAAGCCTCCACTGAACACCATTAATGAAGGCTGTTGGTTCATGTGCCAACGGCTTCTTCAGAATAATACAAAAGCAATTGCCGCCTCACAGTTCAGAGCAAACAGGGAAAGGCAGCAGATGGGCATTCATGTCAGGTGACACAAAACACAGTAGTTCCTTAGTCCCACTTAGTCTCAGTCAGGCTTTTACCCTGCTCTCAAAACATGCCTCTGGTCTTCCGTATCTGCTGTTTTGGCAATTGCAATATTTTGCTGAAAACTTTTGGGTAGACCGTTTTTACCATGGGGACGTAATACCTTGGTATAGAAGAAGTTTCATACCAAGATGCAAGGATAGTGTTATTTTAATGAACATTTATTATGTATTTTGGAATTGTGCAGCACGCTGCTATAATTTACAAGCTACATACAAAGCTGAACCAAGATCCTGAAACCACAGACAAAGGATTTCTAAGGTAGATACCAAGATTTGAATGTGCTCTACATCTTCTGTATCATCACCTGAAATTTACCTGCAAAGAAAAAGCAAAGTTGGGTCAAAGTATCACCATTAGAATTATTTTTTCAAGTAATTATTTCCTTGTATTCATTCTGTTAAAAGAAATAGTAAGGAACATTTCAATCTCACAGTTTAATTGTGAGCACAATCTAGCCATTGCGTAAATTTAGCTACAGCTGAACACCTTTTTCTTTTCTTTTTTTTAATTTGACCCATGTCTTAACATCACAACAGTCTTGTCAGCTAAATTTAAAATTCATGCAAAGTCTGTGGAATTTTTTTAATCCACCTTAAGCAGCGTGGGTAGTTACAATGGACTTCACTTTCTAACTTTCCTAATGTCTTCTGTAGAGAAAGAACACGTATCTAGCTGGTTTTATCTTCACCTGTACAAATAGCCTTCTGAACATATATCCTTATGCATTTGATGCTTCTAAATGTAAATACAACTTCTTAGTTTTGCTTTCCGCTCAATATCATGGAGGTTCACCCTCTGTCAGTACTTTCTAAACACTAAAGAATTTAGTGACAAGCCATATCCTGAAGTTTGTACCGACTTTTTAACCTTTTAAACACCTTTTAAACGAATTCCCACCTTGATAAATGCTTATACAGTGATGAAGTCAGTAAGACAAGTTACCAAGCAAGCTAATAATTGAGCAACTCTGAGAACTACTTACATGCAGGCATTGATGAAACTTCAGCTGTTACTATACTCTTTATTCCCAAATTTGATAGGCCTCCTCTGATTAGTCCACAGGTAAATGCTAAATACTAAACATAAAGTTGCACTTTAAATAAATGTCAAGGGTGAAGTTTGTTACTAAAGATTGAAACTAAGTACTCAAGAACAAGACTTAACACTTGGACAATATAAAACTATGGAGGTTTTGTTACCATACTTGAGAGACTTCATCATGTCTAACACGAAAGCTCCAATATTTGGTAGAGCAGAGCTCACAAAGAAATTGCTCTTGTTAGAGGCACTAACTTGAGTCACTTGTTTCTATTTCCACTATACCTGGAGGAACTTAACATCCTCAAAACAATTATTCCCAAGACTTGGCTGAAATTAGCAACTGGTATTGAAGTCAACGAAGGAGAAACAGTCCAAGATAGCATTCTTGCACAGGCCACATCTTAGAAAGGGCCTGCAGATATTCAGAATATATACCGCAAAACAGAAGAAACATCTCACCAAACAAAAAAAAAAAAAAAGCCAAGAACAGTAGCCTGCAACTGTGATGACTAAGAACAATAAGAATTATGAAACCATAAAATGGAACTGAATGCCCCATTCACCTGAACCAAAGCGCTTTATAAGAGCTTCTGATTTTACTTACCTAAACTCTTACCTTAACTCAGTACCTACACTCAAAACTACTTTTAATTGGTGGAAGATCATTCTGAATGTTCATATCATCTCAAAAGTTTGCTCTAGGTAACAAATCACAACTTCCAAATGTGTTTTGGAAGTTTTAAAAAGCTTCTGAGGGCACATGCTTTCCAAAGAGAATTTGTGTGATAGTGGCAGATCACGGCAGGCCAGCTCCTACCATCAAGTAACTAAAACATGACAAGTTTCATGATGACTGTGACCATTTCTTGAACCATAAATCAAATCCACAGTTCCAAAACAAGGCGCACATCTAAAAAGTACAGGTTTTGGAGACTATGCTTTAGCCGTCCTTTTGAAGAGTTTGTATACATTCAGTTACAAAATTTAAAGTTGTCATTAATAGATCAAGATAATTCAAATCAAACTGGTAGATCCCAAGAACAAAATTGAAGGGTACCTTTGGTGCATGTTCTAAATACTGCTTTCCTGCAGACATTTGTGTTAAGAGACGAAATTTATTGTCTTGAAGGACATAAATACCCTGTTAAAAAAAAAAAAAGTTTTTTGTTGAATTTGCAGTAGTATGTAATCAACATTTTATGTGAAGGGATTTGATTTGTAGATACAATGTAAGTGTTCTCAAGTTGAAAAATGAGATGTGATATTAAGACATATGTAATTTAAGTATAAACTGCATTATTTACTTACATCAAATATCAAAACAAAAGAAAATATACTTAATTGTGAGTTTACAACAAAACCTCTAGATAATATTATGATCCGTTAACCATAAAAAAATGTTTATTTACATTCTTCTTGGAAGAGTCCTTCCAGTGCTCAGAAACAATAGTTCCACATTAGAAAGTCTTTGTTAATATATCAAATGTGTGCTGATTTTTTTTTTTTTACATTTAAATCTTAATCTTCATTTGGTATGCAATTCACTATTCTTATTCTCAAATTCAGTGACAATCATCTTCTTTAATAGTGATACAGGCAACAACACCCAGCATATGATCAAATTAAAAATCTAGTGTTTTCTACATTACAATTTTGTGCCACAATATGCACTATAATAAATTAAGTATGAACACAGTATAGCTTAATCTACACCTGTAATTTTAATTTCTTTGCTAATGTCTGTGCTACTTTGGAACTTCATAGCCCTTGAAATTAAATTAAGGCTACGTATACCATTGAGACCTAAACTGCAGTTTTCTCTGAATTCAAAAACAGATTTCCACATTAATTATTATCTGTTGAAGTTATTACTTGATAAACAGCTCACTGAAAAAGCTATTTTATTTGGCACAAATTCTGTACAATCTTGTACAAATTCTCTTGCTCCTAATCTGATACAATAGGTCATAAGAAAACTAAGTCATTCAAACGGAAAAATATTTTTTTACTCTAGTAAAATGGCTTCTTACATTATTTTGATCTTGCTTTAAGAATTGTGGCTGTTGATACAGAAAAGGAAATAGATACAACACAATGTCACCAACATGCAAGTTTGGGAAACTCTTCAGCTACTTCATATACAAGTACGTTCAGTATGGTTCTACACCAAGAAAAACAAAAAATGCACTAGTAACTCACAACTGTTACTGATTTTGGAAGTTAAACCTTATTCTACAGCATCAGTACCTGATGATTAGTCCTTAGGTTATCTATTTGTTTTTTGAATACAGTTGTCCAGAAATCTTTGCAAATGAACTTCATAATATCTAATTCATCCTTGAACCTGGCAGTATCTTTTGTAAACCTAAGAGATAAGTGAGAAATATATGAATAATGAAGGCACACACAACTTGATCAATTAAAAAGAAAAAGAAAATACAAAGAAATGGTACTGTGCAACATTATTTTTGAGGCTGTTAGACAAATTAGTTTTCCAACCACTATTTAGTATCATTTGAGCATCACTCTGCGTTCATCAAGTATTTTAAGAGCAACACAGTGTCATCTTAACACCTGCAACGTGACAGCAGAGTAAATGGTTTTAATTATATGATTATTAAAGACAGTTGAAGTACAGAAAGACGCAAAGTACTCCATCAGTTTTATTTTCAAATAAATGTCTAAAGAGAAGATAAACGAAAAGCTCACACTTATACTACTGCTTGGAAGGAGCCCTTCAAATATGCAAAAAAGCACCAACACATAGGAACAAACATGTAAAACTTGTTCCTGTTTCCCAAATAGAGACCTCTTTCTCTTGCCTATTTCAGAATTCTCTCCCTTTATCCTCCTTGAGGGTCTTTATCTGGCACTAAAGCACCACTTCGTTCAAGGAAAGCATGACTTCAGAAGCTCAAGACTCCCCATGCAACCTCGGAAAAAGGGCGCTGAAGTGGGATGTGCAGCAAGTCATCACACACCCCCAAAGGGCCTGGGGAAACGTGCTTGGTCGAGAAGTTCCAAGGACTAAGAGTGCTTTAGAAAAACAAAGCAGAGTAACCAATCATAAACGTATGTTTAAGAAATAAATTAGAAAGAGAAGAAATCATGAAACGCAACAGAAGTAGGAAGCATGCAAAAGTAGGTCTACAAAACCTGCAACTGAAGAGGATTATAGGTATGACAAGAAACCATATACCCTGACTCGCTTTTCATGACGGAAAGCACTGGGAAAATGCCTACTCCAGGACTGTCCTGTGGTATTCAAACACGGGTCCCCGCAAGAACGAGATGCCAAAAGAGAGGATGCCAGAATGTTTAATAAGAGGGACACATCCGCAGTATAACCCCTCTCCCCACCCAAAGCAGCGGGCAGCTTTCCACCGACCGGCCCAACACCCCCGGGCAGGAGGCGGCGTGGGTCCTCGGCCGGGCAGCAGCGGGGGAAACCCCCGAGGAGGAGCAACGCCCGCCGGCCCCGGGAGCGGACAGAGGGGTCGCCGCAAGGGGCGGAGGCTGCGACAGTGGCGGGGACTCACCTCTCGATCAGCCCCTGCCCGACGCGGAAACCCATGCTCTCCAGCTTGGTGGTGCACCGGCCGTTCTCCTGCAAGACACAAGGCGCCGCCGCCGCCGCTTTACCCCAGCCGCTGCACGTCGGCCCCCAGGGCGGCCCCGGCCACACTCACCCCTTCGCCCTGCTCGGCGGCGCGGTACAGCCCCGCCACCATCTCGTTGTGCAGCAGCAGGAAGAGCGCCTCGTCCGCCATCGCCGCAGCGGAGATTCCCCTCCCGCCGCCACCGCCTCACCCCGACTCCCCGCCCGGCACCGCGGCAACGGGCAGCCGCCACCGGGGAGCCGCCGCCGCCGCCCCGCCCCTTCCGGCTCCCGTCAGCCTGACGCTGCCGGCCAAGGCGGGGCGGCCAGGCGAAGGCGGCCGGGCCCGCCTGGCTCTGCCCGCCGGGGAACCGCTCAGCGTTCCCGCCCCGCCGCTGCCCGGGGAAGGCCTTCCGCGGGCCGAAGCCTCTCCTGAGGCGCCCGGCGGTGGCGCGAAACGGGGCTGCGCGAGCGCGCGGTGAAGGGGGGCCGGAGGCAACCACGTCTCGTCCCTGCGGAGCTGAACCCCCACCGCCGAGCAGCTGCGGGCCGAAACGGGCGGGGGTTGGGGGGGGCTTTTATTGCCTTCAAGAGGTCACGCGCTCATTCGCCTTCCGTTCCCTGCCGCTGTGACGGGGGAGTGGGGGGTGGGCTCACCCCACACCTCTCCACAGACGCGGTGCCGGCTGCCCGGTGGGACAGACCCGCAGATGAACACCGCGCCACCCCCGGCGTCCTGAATAAGGCCCGGTAACGGAGGTGTACAGCCGCCGAGCGGCGAGCCGGCTGGCGGGGCCCAAGCCACGCAGCTGCGGGGGCCCGGCGGGAGAGCAGCAGCGAGGTCCCCCGGGGCGCCCCCTCCCCAGTAATGTCACCGCCTATTGGCTCGCCTAGTGCGGCGGCCTCTGTAGCGGAGCGGTGATTGGCCCCCCCCACCAACCGCCCGCGTGCCGGCGGGTCAGCCCCACAGAGAGTGGGAACGCAGGAGGCTGCCCGGGTGGGTGGGGATAAACGTCCTCGAGATGGCTTTCTGACTGGGCGGTGGGAAAATGACGCCTCGAGTTCTCATTAGCTCCGAGCGATGTCAATCGTCTGGCGATTGGTGGCCCTTGGCAGGCAGAGCCTTCCGCTAGTTGGTCAGTCGGGACGCCCGTCTGCTCGTGGGCCCTGTGATTGGTGCGGCGCCTCCGGTGAGCCTTCCCCTCGGGAAGCGGAGCCCTTTCCTCTCGTGCCCGGTTATTGGCGGCGGGGCGGGGAGTGCCGAGGGGCTATTGGCTGCGCCGTCCCGGGCCGCGGCGGCTGGAGCGGTGGGCGGGGCCTCTCCCCCCACCGTTACCCAGCGGTGCCTTGCGCTGGGCCCCGGCTAGGCCGCGCTGCGGGCGGGATGGCGGTGGCGGTGCGCGCGCTGCAGGAGCAGCTGGAGAAGGCCAAGGAGAGCCTTAAGCACGTGGACGAGAACATCCGCAAGCTCACGGGCCGGGACCCCAATGACGTGAGGTGCGGCGGGAGGAATGGCTCAGCGCGGGGGGGCGTGAGGAGCGGCTAGGCCGGGGCGGGCGTGAGGGCGAGGGGAGCCGCCGAGCGCCGCGCTGTTGTCCCGGGGGAAGCGGGGCGGGGGGGAGGGTGAGAGGCCTGAGGCAGCCGCCCCCGCGCCCTTCCCTGGGCCGGTCCCGGTCCTGCTGGCGGCGTCTGCCCGTCGTGGCGGGGGCGGGGAGGGACGACACGACGCCACACGCACACACACACACCCCACACACACACACACCCGTGGGGTGCGTCAGGGAATGGCCGTGGCCGCGGGCACCTCGCCTGGGGGAGCGCCCCGGGGGGCTCCCTGCAGCGGGGCCGGGGGCCGGGGTAGGTATCGGTAACGGCGCCCGCTGTCTCTTGCAGGCCCCCTCAGAACAGACTGTTAGCCATCACAGGCCCTGGTGGAGGTAGAGGGCGCGGGAGCTTATTGCTGAGGTAAGGAGCTGCGGGCACGGGTGGCGGGGTTTCTTCCCCCCGTTACCCCCGCGCTGGTTTGCGGTCCTGACGCTGGAGTCGTTTATATTTTTCGCCTGACCCTGTTGCTCGTTGTGCTGCTGTTCCAATAAGCAGGTGCCCAAGCTGGTCGACGGGGCATTGGGGGGGTTTCACCCCAAATATCACTGCATGAAACTTTCTCATTCTGAGCGATGACAAGTTGACACTGGTGCTTTTCCCTAACCCTTTCCGCTGATAGTCTGAAGTAAGGGGAAGCATCAAAGTTAAGGGAGGTGTTGCGTGGTATCTGTGACCTCGTCTCTTTGAAATCATTCAAAATCAGTCTCTGTAATTAACAAATGGATAGCTGTTTCAGGAAGAATAGAAAGAGATGGAAGTCGACAGGAATTTAAAACATATGTAGCTAAAAAGACTAGTGTTTTGTTGTGGGTTTTCTTTTTTTTTTTTTTTTCCCGTCTTCCTTCCCCCCCCCCCCATCTCCCAAGTAGCATCAAAAGGTCAATTTTTGTTCAGTAGTTTCCTAGTGGAGTATGTAGTGGATTTTTTTGTTGAATTTCAATATTAAACTGCTGGTTAAAGCTTAATACATCTTGAAAACTATTGCAAATATGAACACTTGAACGTAATGGGTCTCCTTGATTTAGTGTAGCTACTCAAATAAGTGTGGAAATTCAAGTTTAAATTAGTTGGTCCACAAGGAGTATGTTTAAACTCTTTATTGCCATAGTAACAGTAAATGGTGGTAGAGCTGAGGAAAATTTATTGTTATATCATGACCACAAAGCCAAAATGCAGTTTGATTGTGCAGGTTTAAGGTGGACCTCCGGTTAGCCTAACTTGTTCTGAGATCGTAAGTGTTTTCTTTTTAGGCGTGGATTCTCGGATAGTGGAGGAGGACCCCCAGCCAAACAGAGGGATCTTGAAGGGGCAACCAGTAGGTGGGTGTGAAAATTGATGCAGAGAGCTTGCTTTATCAGAATGAGAATTTATAGCAGTAAATTTAAACTGCTTAGATCTGATAACTGTTAATAACTGATGACTTTCACTGTCTTCTTCAGAACTTACGTATTCAAGGCTTGTTGGAAATATATTTGGATGATAGCAAATGACGGTGGTGAAATCTTTTTTTTCATACCTTATAGCGATATAAAGATACAGCAATACAAAGATTCTTGGAATTTTTTGTTTTACTTGGCATACAGTCTGCTATATAATATTCTGTTTAGTAGGCAAGATTTGTTTTACAGGAGACACAAATTGAATTATGACTGAGATCTATTGAATAAATTGAATGTGTACAGTGTGACAATAGACTCCGATTTTGAGCTTGCATGTTTGGGTGCAGATCTGTCAGATGTGACTGATTATAGTGAGCTTCATTCTGTGGGCACTTACATGCAATGGTGGTGCTTGACTAAAGCAAGGCTCGCTTTTGCGTTAATGCAAAATGAATACTGTGAAACGGCTTTACCAGCAGTAAGGGGCCATATCACAAAGCTGAGCATGAAAGCTGAAAATACCTTTTATTTAATGCACTGCCCAGTTATTCTTTGTTAAAGCCTCACATCATCCACGTTCTCAGATCCTATGTGCTCTGCCCCTTCTCACCTGTTTTCTAGGTATTTGGCTTAAATAGCATTTCCCATTTGAAAAACCATACCGACTCTTATGTCTTGATGTGATTTAAATGTCTCGCAATCCCCTTATGCCGGTAGCCATTTTGGAGATTCTGGAAAAAGAAAAGCGCAAACGTTAAAAGCAAGAAATAAATTCCAAAGGTATTCTAAAAAGTCAAATGTGGCTCTTTGTATGAGCCACATACAAAGTGATAATGAAGTAATTGAAGTAATATGAGCTCTTCTGTTTTAATACGACTTGAACAGTAAAGTAAAACTTAGTTTTCTCTCACTGATTTTTACCAATGGTAGGTTCTGTCTGTGAAATGCTACTTAGTGGTCATTAGAACAGTGGGGAGACTTTTACTGGAAGTGTTGGTTCTTCTGACTAGATATGCAGGCTTGTATTTTTCTTATGTTAGGACAGATGCTGTCCTAAATATGTGTTCATTAGTGACCAATAATGCTTTTTCTTCCTCAGGCTGGGTGGAGAACGTCGGACAAGAAGAGAATCACGCCAAGAAAGCGACGCAGAAGATGATGATATTAAAAAGGTAATACAGGATAACTGTAGCTGTGCAGGAAGAAACTTACTTATCTGGAATGTGAACAAAGTAGTTTGTTTTTCTTTTTTGTAGCCAGCGTTGCCATCTTCTGTTGTGGCTACCTCCAAAGAGCGAACACGTCGAGACCTTATACAAGATCAAAATATGGATGAGAAAGGAAAACAAAGGTATGCAGAAATCTCTTTAAGCACTAACGTGGTACTTCTGACTGCTAGGATAGGAAGTAGTTTTAGGTTTAAAAAGTGTTATACAGATGCTATTATGTATCAGAGATGATGTTGAAGAGGTACCATAATGGTATAAAATTGATTTAAAAAAATATTCTCTCAAAATACTTCATAGCAGTAACAACACACTGTTCACTTCATGTAACTGACAGGAGTTCTGCTTCTCGGGCCACCTACAGGAATAGATTTGCTAGTGCTTTTGTAACTGATTTTGAGTAAGACAGAAATATATATGGCTTCAGTGGTTACTGAACAGTTTGGACTGTTACAAATGCCTTGGTACCTCATTTATTTTGTTTGTTGAAGGAGGCTTTTGGGTGTGGGTTTTTCCCTTTTTTTCTTTTAACACAGTAGTTCCATCATGTGTTTCTTTTCTCTTACTGCTTGCAGACTCATTATTGTGCATACTGTCTGACCTTCCTCTTGCCTCCTCCTTTTTTGATTCGTCCTACGCTTATCTCCTCCTTCCTATATTTTATTTGTGTCAGGGCAGTTCATAAAAATTCTTGCTGAAATGTAGTTCTGTTGGGAAGAGGTGTTGGACACAGCTGCAGATTTGCTTCTCCAACCTCTTAGACTCCATCCACTTCAATCTGCAGCTCACCTGGTGCAGTAATAACCCATGCCTCAAATAAATAGAAGAATGAGAGCTGGAATAAGGAGCTATAGAGGGCTTCTTTGATAAGGATCGCAGATCATTTAGCACAGAAAAGATGCTTTGCTTGCTTTTACAACACCATCAACAAACTGTTGTTGTGTGCATCACCAACCAGTTCCCAACTGCTTTCCTCACAGAAAGACTTTCAAAATTCTTAGTGGACTTCCTAGAGCTTCAGGCACTTGTTTCCTCAGAATTGTAGTTTTACCATTTTGCACTTCAGTAGTCTTCTGGGGAGATGAGAAAACCAGTACTGATCTCTGTAACTTGTAGTGGAAAGAGGCTCTTTAAGAGGACAGCATCCATGAAATTCTTGACTTTGCTCAGTGTCTTCTGGGATGTCATTCAGATACAAACACGCTTTGAGTAATCTCTAGCTCTCAGTTCTTTATTTGTTCCTGTTTCTACTGTTTAAAATGCAAGTACCTTTACTTTTCCATGTCAGGTTTGTGCCACTGTAGTGGAGTGATACTAAGTGAAGAGAGTAGCATTTCCTTTCTCTTTATGGGGTAAAAGTTCAAGGTGAATAAGAGAGTGTGCTTCTTGCTGTAAAGGTTTAATTTGGGATTAAATGGAAAGAAAGAAAAGGTGGTGAAAATCGATAAATTAGTTCTTATTCAGAAGAAAGGAATTTCTTGAAGAATTTTGCTTATTTTTCTCAAACAACACTTAATTGAATGAGAGCAATTCTGTTTTCATCCCACAGTGCAGTGTTAGGCAAACTGTGACAGATAAGCTTTCACTCCCCTCTGGCTCTGTTTCTCCTTAATCCTCCAAGATGGGCAGGGAGGATATGTTTTTCAGAAAGCCCAATGACCTTCCAGTTCCTCATTGATAGCTCCCGCTATATACTCAACCTCTTCTTCAGTACTCTCTGCTTTTGGATTTTTTAATTTATTTTTTTTTTCATTTCATTAGCGTCACTATTTCCAGATGTAAAATGTGCAGGCTTCCCATTTTCCCACTGCTATGTTATGGATAAGAGCTGTGTCTTACTCTTAAACAAAATATGATATGTCACTGTAAATTATATCCTTGGCTGTTGGCGCAGTTGATACATGTTCTATTGCTAATGGCCTTGAGTAATACTGAGCCTTTAAAAACAAACATCTCTGAGGTGGAAAGTTTCTCTGACTGTATACGCCAATAAAAATCTTGGTACTTGAACTGAATCTCAAACTTCTTTTTGTTTTTATTCAGGAATCGACGTATATTTGGCTTGTTGATGGGCACTCTTCAAAAATTTAAGCAGGAGTCCACAGTTGCTACTGAGAGGGTACTTATTTTTCGTTCTTTCAGATTGTAAATAATAAAGCAAAATTATGCTGTTAAGCTGCTTCAAATAGGAATGAAAATTCCCCATGGTGTAGGTTGCAAGTGCAACAAATTGGTAAGACTGCATGTAGGTTTTGGTTTGGTTTAGTTTAGTGGAATTGAGGTGAGAGACAGGAATGGGACTCAAACAATTTCATGACTTTACAACAGTATTTCCAACCATTGCAGAACTGAAAAGGCAACGTTTTGTTGATTTTTTTTTAATTGCTGTGCATTTTTAAAACATGTAAAACATAAAATACGTTATCTTTTTTATTGTTTACATTCTTCTGGGATCATTTGAAAGGAAATGGAATTTAATCAGGTAACTATTTAATAGGTCAAAGGCTACTTCTGTAAATAGTGGTGATTCAGTATTGCTGAAACAATGCCCACCCTGATGTGTTCCAGATGTTTATATTATAACCAAGTATACAGAAATGTATGGTTGTATTATGCTGTTTGACTTCAAATGGTTTCACTGTCCCAGTACAGATACCAGGAATTCCTGTTTTTAATAAATGGATATGTGATTGTACTAAAGTGAAGGCTTTGCATAGTTTAGCGGTAACTTGAAAAAACTTGTACGTAGGACGGTGGTAACGTTATTCCTAGTATGCCCTTTTAAATTGCATGGGGTATGGTATTTGTTTACTGTGCATTATTCAGTTAATACTAATAACCTTTAGATTAAAAACATTGTTTGAAGGCTCTACTTTCAGCAGTCTGGTGGAAGCAGATACAAAGTCTTTAAACTTAAAGCCTTTTCTGTGTAGTGTTAGCACAGCAGGCTTGCGGTGTTGGTATTGATTTCAGATTCAGTATTTGGATATCCTGCTGTTTCATCTAACTTGTCATGTGGCACATGAGAAAGGACCAAAGTTCTCTGTTGCCTGCTTGCCTTTAGAAGAAGAAACTATTGATTAGGATGGTCTAGAAACATGGAGTCCTTGTCTAATTTAGAGTAATATGTGTTTGCATAAAGAGACTTTGAAGGATTTACTGCTCTTTGCAATGTTTTCCTGAGAATTTGTATAGGCATTGCTCTCTTCATACATAAAAACTTAACTGTAAATCAAAGTAGAGGCCTGAGAAGTTTCATGACACAGCTATCTTTTCGTCCAGGCTGTAAATTGTATTTTTTTATTAGACAACCATTGTGCAATCTAAGCATATCCATGTCTAGGACATACAAATCGTGCATTCCTGGATTACAGTAATATATCTAATTAGCGATGAATATGCTGGAGGTATTCGCACTGTAATTTATTTTGTTGGTGACAAACACGAGTCTGCAGCTCTTCAATTGTCTCTGGGAGCATTGACTTCTTTTTCCCTCCAAGTAGAATACCTGAAATACATTTCTTTTTTCTTTCTGCCATTGTGGAAACAAAACATGTTGAAGCTTGTATTGACAATTCAAATCCAAATGGAGTGATAGAAAAGCAGACAGGGCCCCATAATTTTATAGTTAACCCACAAAAAGTTAGGTGCCAGCAAGCAATGACGCTCTTTTCTTCCATTACCTGTAATTTAGGAGATATTTCTTAATTTGTTTTTAGTAATGCCTTTAATGATGTAAATCAAAATTTTAATTGGACCAAACTAGAACACTTTCTTGATTTAGAAAAAATATATAAGATACTTCTTTATTTATCTTAGCAAAAGAGACGCCAAGAAATTGAACAAAAACTTGAAGTGCAGGCAGAGGAAGAAAGAAAGCAAGTTGAAAATGAAAGGCGAGAACTGTTTGAAGAAAGACGTGCTAAACAGACAGAGCTGCGGTTACTGGAGCAAAAAGTTGAGCTTGCTCAGTTGGTGAGTTTTAGTTTTGCTCCTGATCTTTGTCTTGTTTAAACTATTCTTGTGTATCTTAGGGTTATTTTCTTTCTTTTCTCAGCAAGAAGAATGGAATGAACATAACGCTAAAATAATTAAATACATAAGAACAAAGACAAAACCCCACTTATTCTACATACCTGGCAGAATGTGTCCTGCTACGCAGAAGTTGATGGAAGAGTCACAGAAAAAGATGAATGGTAAGTGGTCTTGGTGATACAAAGGCCCTTGTTCTTGCCTCCCTTTGATGTTTTCTGTACGCATTTCTTTTGAGTCTCCCTGCTTAAATACATGAATTTCATGGTTAGGATAAACTGTATGTTCTTGCATGGGTGTTCATCATAAGTGAACGTTACTCTTTCAGTGACTTATTTTTATGTTGGATGTGCTTTGATTCTCTCACAAGGAGGCAAAAGAGGTGTATGAATAATCGCAGAGGTACGTGTTTGAAACATAGTCCTTTTTATTGGCTTTAGTACCTGATGTATGCCAGTGCAGCAACTTAGTTTTTGAAAAGGAAGATTCTATGGATTGAAGACCCGAGGAAACACAGGTTTTTACAAAGGATTTGAGAAGCGTTTTCTTGAGCACAGCACTAGAACTTTGATGACTTTTTTTTTTTACTTTAATGTGTGTTCATTTCTGTTTCACAGGATGACTATATTTTTCTTTTGGAAAACAATTTAAAATATTGCGGTTGATGGTAGTCCTACTGTTCTTTTTTATTAAATTCAGAATATATTGGGTATTTTTTTCTTAAGGAGCTCTTCTTCATTGTATGGGGTTGGGTGGTAAGAGAAGCTAGCTCACTTGTCTGAATAGCTTATGTTATTTAAGCTTTCTTAATATCTAACCAGCTTTTTGCTGATTCTTCCTGTCTTTTGTTGACCTTAGGAAGTATAACCTTGTTTAATATATTAATACCAGGAAATTAAGGTATTTTGATATACTGTTGGTTGGATTGATTTTAATGAAGTCAAAAACTCTGTTAGCTTAGATTTAGGGCGTTACTGTTCTGATACTCAGCTGAGCTGACTATCCCCTTTGCTTTGTTTTCTTAAGGTAACTAGCAGTCTTTTGCATTATGCATGAATGGCTTGCTACTTCAGAATGAATAAGGATGCTGTATTTACACGTGAAAACAATTTGATAACTTACTAGCTCATAGTTAAGGAGAAAATAGACTTTGGTGTTTGTAGATTATCTGAAACTATTATTTGTGTGTTTGTTCCCTAGCACTCTTTGAAAGCAGGCGAAATGAATTTGCAGAGCAGATTAACAAAATGGAGGCCAGGCCCAGAAGACAATCTGTGAAGGAAAAAGAACAGCAGGAGGTGCAGAATGAAGAAAAGAAAGAAGAACAGAACAAGGAGCAGGAAGAGGGTAAGGTGGCTCAGCAGGTGGAAGAGTTGGAGACAGGTAATCAGCACAATGATGTAGAAATGGAGGAGGCAGGGGAGGAAAAGGGAAAAACAGGTTCCGGGCATAGCGATGCAGAGAAAGAACAGGAAGAGGATGAACAGAAACATGAAATGGAGGTTAAAGTAGAAGAGACTACCGAGGTGAGGGAGCATGACAAGCAACAGGATGGTCAGCATGAAGAGGTCACAGTTGTAAAAGAGGAAAGTGAAAACATTCAGCCAGTGGATAATGAGCAGGATGTGGCTGAAATGAATGAGGCAGATAGTGTAGAACCTGTAGAAAATGAAAATGGCAAAGAAGTGGAACCAGAAACGGAGTGTGATGTTCAGCCAGAAAAAGTGTGTAGTGTCCCTTCTCCTGAGAAGGAGAAAGGTATTAAAGCAGAAGTTGAAGCTGAACCTGAAGAAAAACAGAAGGCACCTGAAGCTCAGCCAGAACCTGCGGCTGAGGCTCTATCTCAGCCACAGTCTGTGCCACTGCCACAGTCACCTCAGTTGTCTCAGGCCACTCAGGATTCAGAGCCCCAGGCAGACAAGGATGAAAATGCTGTGGCGTCTGTAAAGGTGGTTGAGGCACAGACAGAGCAGGGTCAGACACCAAGTGTAGAAATCAAGAGTAAGACTAGGAGTAGAAGCAGGGGTAGGGCAGGGAACAAAACCGGTAAGAGTCATAGCCGTAGTAGCAGCAGCAGTAGTAGCAGTAGTACTTCAAGCAGTACTAGTAGTGGAAGTAGTTCCAGCACTGGCAGCAGTAGCAGTCGGAGTAGTTCGACCAGCAGCAGTACTACAAGTGAAAGTACTAGCAGGGACAGTAGCAGCAGTAGCTCTAGCAGTAGTGAAAGTCGAAGTCGAAGCCGAGGAAGAGGGCATAACAGAGATAGAAAGCGCAGAAGGAGCACGGACAGGAAGCGAAGGGATGCTTCAGGAGTAGATAGAAGTCACAAGTCTTCAAAAGGTGGGAATAGAGATACCAAAAGCTCAAAGGATAAAAGTTCAAGATCTGACAGAAAGAGGTCTATATCAGAAAGTAGTCGGTCAGGCAAGAGAACTTCACGGAGTGAAAGAGACCGTAAATCAGACAGGAAAGACAAAAGGCGTTAACAGAAGAGACCAAGCTTCCTTAGCCTAATCTTTGCAGCGGAAGATTATTTGAGTGAAAGGATTCCTTGTAAGGAGGAGGAGAAGGCTGCCTTAAGAATTGCATGCTGTAAAAAATCTTTTGGAAAAATGCAGACTGTTTATCAGGCATTCTTGTACTTTTTACATAATTTTGTAAAAGGTTACTTACAAAAATTATGTGAAGTTCCTGAAAATGTAAAAATAAAAGATTAACACTCCTTTGCATCTTTTTTTAAATATCCTGTACTCATTAAGATCCTCTGTATATTTTAATAGGTAAACCTTTAAGTAGGTGTGATCGCTTCTTCTGTATCATACACTTTTTTTTTTGTAGAAATAAATGTGCGTTTTAAATAAATTGTTTGAGATGTCCTGTTGACAATTAAATTCCCCTTTTAGATCATACGTAGGGAGGCAACGTTGCAGGGAATGTAAAATTTTGCTTTTCCCCTCTATTCCGTGCAAGAATGGGAATCTTAAAGACCCAGTAAAGGGAGTAATCTCTCCAGTGCTGAGTAGGAAGGGAAAGTAATTGATTTGGATCTATATCTTTTGTTTTCTTCTGTAATCGCAAGTGCTTACTCAATTCTATCTTCCAGTTTTATAAAACTTTTTCCTGTCCATAGGCAAGCAGTGATTAAATGGGAATGTTAACACTGGCCGAGATAGCTCAAGTCAGTCTGGAATACCACTCTTACCTGCCTTCTTCAGGTGCTTTGGTAGTATTTACATCTATGTTCTGGAGACAGTTAATCTGTTTAATGATGTTCCTTGCTTTGATGGCCAGTGGAGAAAAGACTTCAGCTTGCTTCTCAACCAGGATTCTTTTTATTTTAGTTGCAGACTAATCTTTGATCCCTTCATACCACTAGGAATAATTACATTGCAGAGTTACCTGGGACTACCTAATACTAATGTTGTGTGCGTGTCAGAATGCTTTCTGAATGTATTTAATACAACTTAAAGTGGTATGGTGTTATCTATGAAGGTGAATACTGTTTTTATATAATTTTGTATGGAAAACAATAACATCTGTCGCTCTGTTCTGTACATGTGCAAATAAATGTGGCTTTGTAGACTACTCTCTTGATGCCTATGATGTTTTCTATAACACAGGTGTATTACCTTAGTCTTTCTACATTTAAAGCATGAATCGTAATTCCAGGTGACTACCTTAGAAGCTCTGTATCCAAAATGTTCTTAGAGGCTTCAAGTAATGCTGATTAACTGAATATGAAACACTGCTGTAATCTGTCTTGTCTTGTCAGGAGGAGAATTCTTATCTCTCATATGCCAAATTGCAGACCAGGAAGTCCTAGAAAGATTTCAGAATGGAAATGACACGTAAGCTTATTTTAGTGGATGAAATGCCATATATACTATATTTTTCTGGAATATAGAGCAGACTTTTGCAGAGTTTGAGTTTTGGAGGGTGTCAGTTTTTGGATTTTTCATCTGAACTTGCAGTACTGGCATATTTCTGTGTTCTGAAGTGCTCAACTTCCTGGCTTAAAGAAATATGTCTAGCAAGGGATGAAGTGGAGTGTTCTTTCAGCACAAATAAAAAGGGAAAGCTCCTCTGGCTTCTCCCTTCTCAATAAGTTCAATATTTTATTCTGATTCTTCAGTCCATTTGTTGCTTCAATATCCTATCTGCCTCTGCTTTTCTACAACGGAGAATGATTAGTTCTTGCCAGTAGTCTCCAACTATATTTCCTTCCCTTTGGAGGAATGTGGTGGGGGTGGGTGGTTTTTTGGGTTTTTTTTTTTGAAGGACAAGCAAAAGCTCAAATGCCTTATTGAAGATGCTAAACATAGCAGTTTACCACAAGGAACAAAATTTTACACTTAGCAGTTGATTAAATGTCACTGTTCAACTAACTTCACATTTCAAGTTGCCTTTGGAAGTAATTTTAATTTTGTCAATAACTTATTTTTTTCTTAACTGAGTATTTTTAAGGTTCCTTATTTTGAGCTTAATTGGGTGATTCAACACGGTAGTGTATTTACTGGACAGGTTTTAATGGCTGATACTGTAGTCATTATGCAAAGCTAGAGAAGTAGGTTGCTAGTCAGAAGCCACTGGTTTCAGAGAAGCGTATTAACAGGGTTTATAAAAACAATGTGGTGGGTCCTGGTAATGGGATTGGATTGATTACATTGTTTTGGGTTATATTGCAGGCAACAGTATATTTCTGAAGGTGAAAATATAGGAGTTTTGTTATTGAATATGAAGCTGGTGATGTATTTGATAGTTTAATGTTTGTTAGAATAAACTTCCTGCCGTGGTTAAACTCTGCTGTTAATTGTTAGCTGTGCTAAATCTAAGCTCAATGCCACATAAACATCGGTATGTGATAACTTTGTAAGAATGAAGTTTTCTAAAAGCTAGATATTCCAACCAATATTCCACTACAGAAATAGTATAAGGTAGTAGCACACTATTAAAACAATATTGCATAAAGACCTGTCTTCATAAAGCAGTAGTATTTTTAGTAATTGTTGCATTTGCCCTCACGTTCCCGTCCTCTTACCCTGAAACTATTTCAGAGCTGTGGATAGGGCTGAGAGCATGGGTGCAATTTCCTGCCTCTGTTCCCAGTCTACTGTCTCAAATAGCTGATAATTTCAAGACTGAACTTGATACAGCAGTTCGGGGTTTCTGAGAATTAAGTGCAGATAGCGTAGGGGTAGGAAACAATTAAAACATTTTCTTACTTCTCTTCCCCATAGTGGTGAGTAGAGATCAAAAGAAAAACAACTGTTCTCTTTTCACTCAAGTAAGGTGGGAAAAGGAACGATTGAAAAGGGAAAAAACTACGAATGAACCCAAGATGCTTTATGTGGGTGAGCAACATACCATGTAGGCTGCACGCCTGTCTTGTGGGTGGCATACAGCAGGTGGTCCCTCCCGCCTTCATAATTTGAGAAGGTGGTTGGGGGTTTTGGCGTGGTTTTTTTTAGAGCTTTTATACGATGCACTGACTACATACAATTTACTTGTCTTTTCCTTCAGTCCTGATGCACAGATAAACTGGAAGGCTCCAAAGAGTGTGGTTTTTTTCCATGATGCTCCCACTGAGAGTCCTTGTCAGAGTAGATTTTATGCAGATTGTTCATTAATTATAAGCTGAAACATGGTAATAGTGAAGTAAACAGCCCCCCCACCAGCAAAAGTAATTTCTAAAACCAATAAATTTGCAAACAGATTTCTAGAGCATCTTCTGTTTATCGGGAAAGTAATGGTCTTGTGGTTAGGTCCCAGTTATAATTTTGAGATTCAGATTCAGCTGCTGATTTTGTAGCAATTATTGTGGTACAACAGGACAGACCTGTTCATTTTGTGTATGTCCCAGATCTTTAAAATGAGTTCCATGCTCAAAAAATTATTTATCTGAGACTACATGTATTTATGATTGGATTAAATGTTGTGATAGTGGTATATGAGTAATATACAGAGATCTGTGTTTTGGAGGATATAATTTTGTTCTTTCTGACGCTTTTTCCCCCCCCCATCTCAATTTTATAGCAAACCTGTGTTTTACCACAAACCTTGTTCAGACAGTTGTTATTAGGCGATAGTATTCTATTATATGGCAAAATGTGAGGCGTTCAAAGCTTGGAAACATATTATCAGGATTCAAAGTAATTTAAGTCACAAGTTCTTTGATTTTCTAGAAATGCACTGTTAGTTGTCATGCTTGTAACCATTTTTGTAATAGGGAAGCAATAATGGCTTTTTCTTGCTGTTTGTTATTCTGTCCAAGTTGGTTAAATCTAGATGATGAACAACTCTTACCTGTTTAGATTTGTGTAAATGGAAGAGTGAATTAGTGTTCCTTTTCTTCCTTTGATTTATTAATTTTTAAAAGACACTGGTTAAAAGAAAGTTTTTGGCATAACATTTGATTGAATATGGAAGTTGATCCGTATTATCATCCAAACACCGTAAGTCAAGAGAACTGTATTTTTAAAGTGCTTTTGCCATGGACTATATTCTTCCATGACTTAGTGCAATATTCTACACTGTGAACATTCTGTATGGAGCCTTTTGGCACTAATCATTAAAAAAATAACCAAAGCTGTATATACTGTTAATATAAAATAGATGTTGACTTTTATGTACTTAGGAGAACTTTCATCAACTTAAAATTTGCTTTGGGATCTTTACTGTTAATGCAGATACTGAATAGTCTAGGAAATGCAACATCTCTTGTACTTACACAAAATCACGTCTTAAGAGCCATCCAGTGTGCCGTACTACTTAGTTTATTAATGAATTCTGAGATGCTCCTTCTGTGAATTTCAATACATCATAAGGGATCTCTGCATTTCTACCTCAGTATTTAAAGTTACTAAGATGCCACTGCAAATAAGAAGTTAAGAGCTTCATCCTAACGAAAGCTGTTGGAAATAGGTCTTGCTCTTTCATTAGCAGTGCATGTATATTAGTACTCACATTTGTTGCTTCAGTTCTGCAGAACAGAAATTAACTGAAGCCTCAGTCTATCTGCTATAAAGCTTTCAACTTTGTCCTTTGGAAGCCAGCTATGATAAACTCCATGAATCTTTGACTTTAGTTCAAAGGTGATTAGGAGTTACGCTTGTATGACATCTGCAAGTACAGGATTTACACCTAGAAGAAAAGAATATTTGCTATAAATATGACTGAAGTTACTAGAGGAACAAATAACACAGAACAGAGATCAAAGCAGCACTCATCAGCTTTTTAACAGCTTCACACGTAGAAGAATCATTGCTGAGACTAAGCCATGCAATGAGCGGTGCCCAGAATAACTTGAAAATTACAGATGTAGATTAAACTGAGTAGCTAGCACACGCCGCAACATTTTACGTCCATATAAAGACTTGAGAATTAGTTTGGGTATCCATGTGAAACTGAAGTCAGAGCCATTTTCACAGCCATTTTGACAAACACAGTAACAATGTGCAGCTCTCAACTGTGGATCAGATCGTTGTCCTCCCACACAAACTGCTGAAGTATGTAATTTTAGGTATCAGAATACCTGGCTTTTCCATTTTTAGGTGAATCAGCGCCATCTTCCAGACTCAAAAAGGGACTGTTAACCTTTCTAGGTCCATAATTGGGTTTTGTCCCATGTTTCACGGTTGGCATGCAACATTATGAAAGATTCTTTTGACCAGTTGTTAAATTGGTGGGATAAAAATTTTGTCCTTTTTTTTTTTTTTTCAATTTTGTACAATGCTTAGTATGCAGAGAGCCCCTCCAATATAAATTTCTTGTTATATTCCTTTTCACTCATCTGTCCTAATCTGCAGAGGCTTGGGAATGGGGGGGGCGGGGAAGGCCCATCCTACTTTTCTTCTCATCAGGCTTCTTTGTATTTGTCATGTTTTACCTGCTTGGTATTCCATTCCTCCCCTTTCACCTCCTACAGATAAACCTAGAGGGAAGGTCCCCAATCACTGGCCCTCTAAGCAACACAAGATCATGGGGAATGCTGGGGATGGGGCTGCATCAAAGCCAGTCAGGAGTGAGTGCTGGGGGCTGATGTATCCTGTACTTTCCTGGTGCACAGGACAGCCCTCTCTCTGGTGGATTACCTAACAGCAGAGGCAGCTGGCGTACTAGGTCATAGGATAGGCCTGTCTGACTACCAGGTCATGCGGCAAAGGAAGGGGCCAAAGTGTTAGACTGCAACTGGAGGACGTAATCTACTGTGACTTTTTTTGTTTGCAGGATATTGCTGGTTAACGTGACCCTGGCTCACTTTGTGCCCTCTCTCCCAACCTCCAGTAGACGATCCACCTGCTGGCTCGGTAGATCAGGCTAAGCACCAGCGTCTGGCAGGTCCGAGTTGCGGAGCGGGAGGGAAGGAGGAACTATGCTGTAAGTAGGATGCAGCTTCGGTTCACGGAAAGAGAAAGCAGAGTGAATTCAGCATGAGTCATGCTCAGGACCGAAGGAGGGGCAGGCCTCCTAGGAAGCATATGACTGCAAATATTACCAGGTCGGGAAGGAATGCATGTTCTTGGGGCACTATCAAGAAGGGAGACAGAAGAGGCTACCCCATGCAGGAGACTGGGAAAGGAAAAGTGAAGCCCCTTTTGTAGGTAAATTACACATACTGTGTTTAGGTGACCGAGGAAGTGCAGGACAATGTGAAGCCCTTGCAGCAAAGCTTACTTCTAATGCAAACCTCTCTGCAAGATTTCATTTACAGGACAACTTCATACCTATATAACCAGTGTACAACTCCCTGCATAATTACTACTTTAAAGCATAGCCTGTCTTGAGAAAACATTATTTATAACTCCATATTGGATAACAGGTTGCTAAGAAACAGAAGGTGTTCCTAAAAAGCAGGACTGCTTAGCTTTGGTATATTGCTCTGTGATACATGATGTAGAGGTAGCATATGGATTTTCTAGTTGTCTTAAGAGCCTGAAAACTGCCAAGCACCTCTAACAGACTTTGGAGTTGAGTAAGTATTCCCCTGCTAAAAAGGACAGTACTTAGCACGTAGTACGTGAGAAAACTCCAAAAGAGTATGTGGAAAAAATTCTGAGTTCCCACTGGCCACCTATAATAATCTAAAACATATCAGTGCATGCGAGATATAGGTTATTAAACAAAAAAAGCTAGAAAATTGTCAGTAACTATATTAGCAATCATGCAAATCAATATAAGCATAAAATGATACTCCATCTTAAAATCAGATGGAAGATGTATATTAAAAATGCATTCATAATCCAGAAAAAATCCCAACAAAACTCTTGTTGAATTTCTCCTAACTCAGTCTTCCACAAACTCAGTACAAAAGGACCTATCTGACAGAAGCCAAATTTTGATGTGACCAGAACTAGTTTCTTTGTATTCAAAACATCAGTCTAGCTATCAGAACATAGTTAATTATTAAACGTATGTGTATAATCAGGACACCTGACTTTGCAGATTGCTAGCAGGTTAGCATAGTGTACTTCTGTTTAAGCAGATGAGAGAAGGAAAACAGGATCATAAGTTCATCTGCGATGTTTTGTTAGGCTAAGAAAAATAATGTAGAATATTCTTGCTGATGACACATCGATGTTGTTTCCATGGTTTCGGTGCTTTCTAGATTTAATCTAAAATGTCAAGGATCTTGGATCAGAGAATTTTGCTGTTAGCAATTTCATTTTTAACAAGTCTGCAGAGTACAAAGGTACTTTCAGAATGGAAGAAGTGTGGTGATCCGGAATGTGAGAGTAAGTAAAAAAGCTTTTTTTTTTTTTTTCTAAAAGGAGTCTATGGTGTACAGCTATTACAAATCATAATGTCATAATTAGCAATGAAACAGACCGAGAATGAGGAGTCATAGAAAATGTTTGTTTTAAGTATACTAAGTTTATAAGCAATAGGCTTAAACGTTTCGAACAAAAAGAGAAAAAATACTTGCTGGATTGTATTGTGTAAGTATAGAAAGATCAAAGTTCAGTAAAAATACTCTTGAATAGCTAGTTTTTCTCAGGTTTCCTAAAACTGAGCAGTATAAAGCAGCTTTAAAGTATTTTTAACTCATTCTTTACAGGTACAAAAGAAATTTAAAAAAAAAAAGACAAGCCTACCAAAAATGGTAGGCTGTAAACTGATAAAGAAGACTGCATGTCTTGTGTTTACAGTACACTCACAGCCCATTCTGCAAAAATCTGGTTTTTTCCTACTGTAAGCAAACTGTTTGGTTAGGTTTTTTGTAATCCTTCTTACAAAAGACAGTGTTAAAATATCCTCTTTACTTTTTTTTGGTTTTTTCCTTTAACATGAAGTAAGAGCAGTAAGTAGTTATGGAGTTCCTGGGCAGTAAATAGCTCTGCAGGAGGCAGAGCCACTGAATCACAAGTGGGCAGCGGTAAATAATGCCCCTTTTATTATGCATTGATTACCATTGTGAAACCTGTTGTAATCATATGTAGTTGAAGTTGTTTCTAAGCTGTTTCCATTGGTTTGGAAGCCTTAATTGTTGTACTTTCAATGTGGATAGCCTGTCCTGAAGTGGAAGAGACCTTAGATTTTCTCTGCTGATGGATCTTTATTTTCCTGTGGAGCCATACTGACTTCAGTGGCTTCTGGATGCTCAGAGATGTCCGTCTTTGTGGAACAGCGTGTGGAATGGGCTCCAAACTGACCAGAGCACATCAGCAGTAGTTCCTGGTGGGAGACAAAGGGAATTTAAAGTCTTTCCAATTGTCAAAAACAAAGTTTACAATTCAACGTGGTTTAAGGTTTATATTGCTTAAACTTCCCTATTTTCTTCATAAGATAAACGTATTCAAAATAGAGGACAAAAACTCTGAAATAATTACTAGATTTAACTTAGAATTTCTAAAATATACAATTATAAATATGCCTGGGAAATATTTTTCAGCGGTTTAGGTCTGACTTTAGTAGTTGAACTCCACACACATTTCAGCACTGGACGAATAAGGACTGGAAAATGCCCATATAGGACAAGAGCTTTTCTCCATGACATCTGCAGTAAATAGGAAAGAAAACAGGACAGGACTGCTTTTTGCATTTGTTGCTTTCCACTTGATGATATAAATGGATTAGTATAATAATAAACCACATATTGATGTACTAACAAACATTTTAATGTATTTATATATACTTCTTCTATACTGACTTCTTCAGTAACCCGACTTCAGAGAAAACGGCTGCTATACTTACTTGTTTCTTTCTTTCTACATACTATTCCAGCGGCAATGAGCAGAGTTCAAGCCACTACAGACTACTTAGGGCCTGACTGCCGGTATCTTAACTTCAAAACAGGGGAAGAGATAATGGTATACTCCAAACTTTCAAGGAAAAATGAAAATTTGTGGACGGGAAGTGTAAGTACTTCAATCTGAAAGACTTTCCCCATAAATTAGATAGTATGACAATAGCATAACAATTGCAGTCTGCTTAATTCTAGGCATCTTCTATCTCTTTTGTGATATTAACCAGTCATGGATCAATACGGTATTTGGGAGATGGGCCACCGGTATTATCTTTATATAGAAAGGGAAAATCAAATCATGGCAAAGATCACTCATGGATAAACAAACTCAGGATCAGAATCCAGAAAGAGAACAGAAAAAGGAAGCCTACAGAGGTTGGAAGCAAGGACAGGTAGCCTGGGAGGAATACAGAGAAATTGTCCAAGCAGCCAGGCATCAGGTTAGGAAAGCTAAAGCCCAGATAGAAATAAATCTGTCCAGGAGTGTCAGGGGCAAAAAGAAAGCCTTCTATAGGTATATCAGTGACAAAAGGAGGACTAGGAAAAATGTTGTCCCACTCAGGAAGGAAACAGGAGGTATGGACAGTTAGGACATGGACAGGCTGCGGTACTCAATGGCTTTTTTGCCTCAGTCTTCACTGGGAAGGGCTCCGACCACACCGCCCAATTTGTAGAAGGCAAAGGCTTCTGGGAGAATGAAGAACCACCTAGTGTAGGACAAGACCGGGTTCAAGACCTGCTAAGGAACCTGAAGGTGCACAAGTCCATGGGACCTGATGAGATAAATCCGTGGGTTCTGAGGGAACTGGCAGATGAAGTTGCCAAGCCACTATCCATCATATTTGAGAAGTCATGGCATTCTGATCAAGTTCCCACCAACTGGAAAAGAGGTAACATAACCCACGTTTTTAAAAAGGGAAAAGAGGAAGACATGGGGAACTACAGGCCAGTCAGTCTCACCTCTGTGCCTGGCAAGATTATGGAGCAGATCCTCCTGGAAACTCTGCTAAGGCACATGGAAAATAAGGAGGTGATCGGGGGCAGCCAACATGGCTTCACCACGGGCAGATGACGCCTGGGAAATTTGGTGGCCTTCTACGACAAGGTTACAGTGTTGGTGGATAAGGGGAGAGCAGCAGATGTCATCTACCTGGACTTGTGCAAAGCATTTGACATTGTCCCACATGACATCCTGGTCTCCAAATTGGAGAGAGATGGATTTGACAGATGGACCATTCAGTGGATAAAAAATTGGCTGGATGGCTGCACTCAAAGAGTTGTGGTCAGTGGCTCGATGTCCAAGGGGTGAGCAGTGACGAGTGGCATTCCTCAAGGGCTGGTACTGGGACTGGTACTATTTAACATCTTTTCTGGCAACATGGATGTTGGGATTGAGTGCACCCTCAGCAAGTTTGACGACACCAAGCTGTGTGGAGTGGTTGATGTGCTGAAGGGAAGGGTTGCCATCCTGAGGGACCTGGACAGGCTTGAGAGGTGGGTGCGTGCCAACCTCATGAAGTTCAATAAAGCCAAGTGCAAGGTCCTGCATGTGGGTCAGGGCAATCCCAAGCACCAATACCAGCTGGGCAGAGAATGGATCGAGAGCAGCCCTAAAGAGAGGGACTTGGGGGTGTTGGTGGATGAGAAGCTCAACGTGAGCTGGCAGTGTGTGGTCTCAGCCCAGAAGGCCAACCGCATCCTGGGCTGCATCAAAAGCAACATGGCCAGCAGGTCAAGGGAGGTGATTCTGCCCTCTCTGCTCTGCTCTTGAGACCCCACCTGAAATACTGTGTCCAGCTCTGGAGCCTCCAACATAAGAATATGGAGCTGTTGGAGCAGGTCCAGAGGAGGGCCACTAGGATGATCAGAGGGTTAGAGCACCTCTGCTCTGAAGACAGGCTGAGAGTAAGGGCTATTCAGCCTAGAGAATGCTCCAGGGAGCCTTATAGCAGCCTTCCAGTACTTAAAGGAGGCCAACAGAAAAGATGGTGAGGGACTCCATCAGGGAGCATAGCCATAGGAGGAGGGGTAACGGTTTTAAACAGAAAAAAGGTAGATTTAGATTAGATATTAAGATGTGAGGGTAGTGAGACACTGGAAGAAGTTGCCCAGAGAAGTTGTGGATGCCCCATCCCTGGAAGCGTTCAAGGCCAGGTTGGATGGGCTTTGAGCAACCAGGTCTAGTGGAAGGTGTGCATGGCTATGGCAGGAGGGTTGGAACCAGACAATCTTTAAGGTCCCTTCCAACTCTAACTATTCTATGAATCCAAGATTTTTATCCCCTTCATCTAATCATCTGGCTATAATGATTTAATGTGGTTCCCTTAAAAACATTCAGGTCTATCAGGTCAGGTCTGGTACCTACCTACAGGTCTGTGGCTAAGAAGGTTTTACAGTTGCTCAATCACTGATCCAGTATTGAGACCGGACTTCACAGTTCGGTGCTCCAGGAAAGTTCCCAGAGAAGTTATCACGCATATTTTATGGTTTGGAACAATTGACAGTGTAGTTAGAACAGCCATGTTACAGCTAAGAAAGAACAGATGCACTGATCCAAATCCAACTGCTGGTGAAACTGTGTAAGTGCTTCAAAACGAGAAGAAATTGGTAAACTTTTTTTTTTTAATGATCTGCCACATTTATTGTTTAACAGGGAAATTCTGTCTTCCTTCTTTTCATCTGAGAGTATCTTTGCAGGTGCCTCAGTCCTTGCTTTCCAAGATGTATTCCTCCATTGAAGACTATGTGCAATGGTTTGATGTAAAGCTAGTAGTTGGTCTCTTGGTCAGACTGACCCTTACTTGATTCTTCTGGGTATTATCATAAACTTATTTTCTGTAGTGTTGCCATCTCCGTTGCCATTTTCTCTTCAGCTGCAGCTGGCCTCGTACTTGAATTTCATATCCTGCTTTTCTTGTAATTTATTATGGGTCATTAGTTATTAAGGCATGGTTTTTCTCCCACTTGAGTCAATGGGAAATTTGCAGTCAATTTTAGTAGGAGCTGGCTGAGACCATCTGTGCACATAAGGCGCTGGTTTTGTTCTGCACAAATACATGTTCATAAAAATAATACAGAAAATAATAGTATGGAGTAATATACTTCCCTTTGCTTTCTGAAATAACAAATGGAACACTTTTGTGAAGGAAAAATAAACAAATCTTTTGACCAAACAAAATGAAGGGGTTAGGGGGCAGTCCTATAAACTTATTTGTTTATTCATACTTTTATAGCATATATGCAACCACCTAATGTACTTATCACTTAAGTTTAAATGCTCTCATTCCTTTTATATTTTTTACAGAAAGGAAAGGATTTTGGGTATTTCCCAAAAGATGCTGTAAAGGTTGAGGAAGTTTTTACAGCAGCAGAAGTTGAAGTGCTCACCAAGGTAAATCAACATCACCAGATCTTCCAATGTAGTTCACAGCAACTGAAAAATCTAATATCCAGTTAGAAATTAAAATGTGGATACATATTTTATTTCAGATAATTCAAAACATATTTTCTTCATTATTGCTCCATTTGCATCTTTATTGTCCTCTAAAATAATTTTTATCTAATAATGATATAGAACCATTAGGAATAATATAATTACTTATAGTCCTTTGTGTAAAGTTACACAAACATGTAACTACACAAAGAGAATAAAGATATATTGCTGTGCTACACAGTGCTGTAGAAAATTACACATTAAAACATTTTAAAAGTTAAATTATTCTTTTAGGAAACTGATTTCCTTTGTCTTCATGGAGATAAGTACACTTTTGAAAATGAAGATAGCGCATTACATGATCACAACAAAGACAGTGAATATTCATCATCTGATGCAGAATCGAAGCTGCATGAAAATGAACTCTCAACACATTCAGGAGACGCCATGCAAAAAGAAGAAAGAGCTGAATCCGTTTCCGAAAATGATTCCAAGGAATCTCAGACTCAGGAGGAGTCTGCAAGTGAAAAGTTGTTTAGAAAAAATGAGAACAGCAAAGACGATACCGAAGAGTCAGAAATGCAAAACAGCGTCTCACAAGAACCCATTCCAACTCCGTCTAGCTGGATTGCAGCATGGTTCACCGCAGGAAGTAAAAATGATGAAGAGCCCTTAAAAGCCATTACTGAATCTTTAGAAGAAAATACATATCGAGGCAGAAAAATAGCGGTAACTGCTGAAAATGACTTAGAGGAGTCAAATGATAAGGAGGAACAAGAACCCCCAGCATCTGTTTGGTTTCAAGGTGGACTAACGGACTTTCTCTATTTTGGGGAAGAGAATGTGGATGTTGGCTTGGCATCAGAAAAAAATGATACACAAATCCATGATGTTTCTGCTGTGCCTGGACCCTCCAATAATGAACAAGAAGCAGCAGTCACAGAGTCACTGACAGAAGAAGAAAAGAGTGAAAGCCAAGAATCCCAATCAAGCTGGTTTAATTTGGGTTTAAGTAATGTTCTTAGTTTTGGTTATGCTGAGAGAGATACCATTGCTATGGAAGACCAGCCAAGCAGAGAAACAGAGGATGAAGCAAATAAGAATGAAGAAGTGCAGACTTTAGACCAGAAAGAATCACGCATGGATGAAAAATCAAAGCAGACAGTTAAAGCAAGGACAGATGAAGAGATTTATGCACAAGAAATAATAGATTCAAACAGTAACATGCCAAATCCTGGGGAGGTACCAGCACGTGTGCGTACTCTTAATGGCACCCAAAGCACCTCAAGTGGCACAGAATCATCTTTTGATATATTAACAGGTGACAAGGAGGAGCCAATTGAATCTTACAGTTCAGAACAAGATTTGGTCCCAGAAAGCCAACTGCTGAAAAATACTGAAGCTAAAAAAAGAAACGAGGAGTCAGAAAGCAAACATGGCCAGTCAGGTTGGTATACTAATCTCTATAATAGCTTTATTAATTATAATATGGACACATATGATAATCAACAGGGACATGAATCAGTTGCATCAGATCAGATTTCTTCTTCTCCTAGCCCACCTCACACTTGTGATCCTTCAGACACAAAAAATACAGAAGAAAAGCCTGATATCTCTGAAGAACAGAGCCATTTCTTCTCTTTCAGTCATTTTGCAGATGTACTGAAGTTTCGGAGTTCAACAGCCAAAGAAGAGCAAGTGCAGAGTTTGCAAGCTGATGTGCCTTTTAGTGAAGAAACCTCTCAAACTGATAATTATGATGAAATATTACAAGGAAATAACAACAGAGCAGTGAAAATACAAGAAAATCAGAGAGTTGGTGAGGAGCAGTCTGAAAAAGATGAAGGTGCAATCCAAAAAAGCAATCTGTTTTCCTTACTAGCTGTGCAAAATAACGAACACAGTAATGAAAAAGCAAAACATGTTGTCAAATTAGTTGGAGATAGTGACACTTCACAAATTTTATCTGTTGAAACACTAGTACAACCTGAAGTATCTCAAAGACAGTACGTACCCTTCTTTAGTTATTTTAGTGCTGAAAAACATGTTTCTAAGAGTAGTGAAAGTCAGGAACTACCAGGAACTGCAGATAATCATCCGGGCACCGGGAAGACCCCATGTGACAGTGAGCAGAGTCACACTCTGGAAACACCTGAGAAAGGCAAACCAGACGAATGCTGTGATACAGAACAAAATTCAGCATCAAAAAGCTGGTTCAAAGTGGATGGTGAGGTAAAAGAAAAAAATCACAAACCAGAGAATAAAGATGACCCACTGAGTTTTTATGAAAACAACATTGAAAGTTTCAATCAGGGTATTTTTAACAATGAACAGGATCAGAAATCTGAGAAGTCCCAAGAACTGACTCCAGGCCAACCTTTGTCTCCTCGCCCCTCACCTAGTGGCTTCAGTTTAACAGGTACCAAAACTTCAGAAGAAACTGGCCACTTGGAAGACACATGGAGTTTCAGAATGAAAGGTAAAAACTGCTTGCTGAGAATAGAACAACTAAGCTTCCATGATGAAAAAGGCCTTGATAAAATACTATAGGGAAAAGAAACTGAAGGCACGTCAAATACAAAGGTTAAACGTAATGGAACAGATAACAGCAATGCAGATACCTGCAAAAAGAATGATATTAAACAACAGACAGGGCAGCGGAGGAAAAACCCCAACAAAGCCTACCAGATTCATAAAAGATAGGACAACACTTGATGATCTTGCTGATAGCTTGTCAGAAGAAAAGCTACGAACTGAACAAATTCCTATGAATGTGCAGTATCAACAGAAAGGTGAAGCAGAAACAACATTGGAAGATTCACGTTCCCAACGTGAGCTTCTGGTACCAGAGAATGGGTCAGAGGACAGTTTTAATCCAGGTCTTAGAAAGAAATATAAAAATCATGTGATACAGTCAGAGAAAAGATTATTCTGTATCATCAGATTTAGGCCCATCAGTTCAAGCTGTTATAACAGTGCAAGATACAGAAATATAGAAAATTAATCTGGGTTTTGGAAGGCATCATCAAACACTGCTTCCAAAGGCACAGTACTACCAAAATCTTCAGCTAAATCCAAGTAAAAAAAAAAAAATTATGAAGAAAATGTAGTGACCATAAAAACAACAGAGCACTCACGTGATGTTAGTCTGAATGAATATGAACTTTTACCCTAACAGCACTTCATAACAGAATAAAATTTTTAAAGAAAAAAAAATAGCATTACAGTCAGTATCTCCTAAAACCCTCAAACTAGAAAGTCAGACTGCAATTAAATAAACCAGACTGATTAAATCCCAGCCATTTGGGATTACTCAGAAACCTGGCTGATAAAGTATATGTTGAAAAAGAACATGCTGCTGTAACTGAAAGGATGAATAATACTGATAAAATTAATTGCTGCTACTAAAACAAGGTAGGAGAGGAAAAGAAAAAAAGAATCTGAACCAAAGTCCAGAAATATAAATTTAAAAAAAAATATTCTAATAGAAAGTGTTCCAGGTAGCATTTTTACCATACCATCAGGGCTCTTCGCAAATATATTCAGTAAAACTAACAATTAGGCTTGTAGGAAAAAAAAAGTCTGATATATGTTTTGTCAAAAAAAAACCCCAAATGAAAATAGGGATGACACTAGGACTAGTAGAATTAAATACTGCACAGAAGAATGAGATGGAGTTAAGAGAAAAGGAATCTGAACAAGAAAAAGACATTACTAAATCTGTAGAAGGCCCAGAAAATGATGAAATCATGGAAGACAAATTTGAGGAAGGACAGCTTGGCATTTTGGAAAAAATACTGCTGCAGAATCCAATGAAAACAAGGAAATTGACAAAATCATAATAGGGCAGACTGTTCATGTCCCCAAAACCAAGCAAAACCAGGAAAATATTGTATGATAAACACTCAGATTTATCAAACCCATTGATTACATTCCAAATATTTTATTTAAAGTTAAAAAAAGATGTTAAGCAACCCTTAGAGCGTGTCTGTGAGGGAAGCAAACTTATGCAGCTGCAGCAGCTATTTGAAAAGATCTGTCATGAAATCACAGCTTGCTCATGTAAAGACAATGTTATACAGAGCAAACAAGTGATTGTATCTGCACAAAAGGGGCACAACTTTGACGCTGGGCAGGAAAAATGTATGGAAAAAAGGAATGTTCTTCTAGAGCTGCCAGAGCTTTTGTCTGCTGCAACAACTGTGTGCAGCCCAAACTGCAGCTAAAGGTACTGCACTAACACTTCACTAACTGTGATTTAGCAAGAACAAAATATGCTTTGTTTGAGAGGGGAAAAAAAAAAAACCACCAAAAAACCAACCAACAGATACAACACTGTCTCCTCCTGGTGATTTTTAAAATCAAGAGGTAGCGAGCCTAACTCATAGTAGTTAATGACTGATTTTGTGGCATTGGTATTGGATTTATGGTAATGGTAACAGTTTAAGGGCTGGTTACTCTTCGTGACTTTTGACTGTTGGATTATTTCTGATGTGTATCTTTGGCCAATACTAGTTTGAAGCACAGAATTAAAAAAATCACTGCATTTGCAAATTTTTTTTTTCTACATGGGTAAGCAAGGTGTGGGGTTTTTTGAAAGTGGTATTTTACCGGCTTCTGGAACTTTAATCCAGGTCACCAAACCTGAGGCACCTAGGTGCCTTCAGTCATACTTCTGCATGAACATGCCTGTGGTTTCTTGTATTTCGCAGTGAAGTTTGTTATCTTGTGGGAAGTTGTTAATCTTTAATCCTACAAGGCTTTATTTGTTCTTTTTGTAAAACTTTCCCCACTTGTATTTGGATATAATATAAGAAAGAGACCTACTAATCCTGAACAGGGAATCTATAGGCTAACTATCAAAACAAAGCATATTTTTTCCTGAACACTGATTTTAACTGCTTTACTACAATGCCAGTTTTGCTTAAAGCTCTATCTTCCGAACTCTGTTCTGAGACCATTACTTGAATAGGTATTTCTTAAATCATAAATCCGTAGCACATTTTTATTCTAATGCAGCACTGCAGTGTTTGGCTTTAAGATGAGGAAAATTCAAGTATCAAAATCTCTGTAGAGGTTAGTATCTTATAAAAGTGTGTGTAAGTTGAATCCTCTGAAAATAAGCATGATTTCCCTTCACAATTATTTCCAGGAGTAGGCAGTAGAAGAAAGCTACTAGAAGAAACACCAGAGAAGGAACAAGAAATGAATGCAGCTGTAGACCATGAACATGACAGTGACCAATACGCAAAAGCAACAGCGATTCCTTCAGCAAATACTGAAGTAAAAATGGACAGTTCAGTAGCTGACTCTCCATTTGATGTCAAAAAGCCTTTCTCAGATGCCATCCAGCACTATGTTCCAAGTAATGGTAAGTGTTAAAATTCTTAATTTTAAGGACAACAAACTTGCAATCTTAAAAAAAAAAAAAATTAGTTGGAATTATATTAAGTTCACAATTGTTATTTAAAACCATTTTTTCCCCCTTATGAACAAACCAGGAGGAGGCTGGATGTATCAGATACTTCTGTGCCTGAATGCTCTTGAGATGAAGGAATTGATAAAATCTGTATTTTCAGCAGTGGCGAGTATTATCAAAAAGGTAAGAATTGTTCATGTGATAGTGCCCTTTACATAAACCCTTTGCAGTCCCCATGCTTCTGGGGGTATCTGATGTTAAATGGTAGAGATGGAACAAGAAAATGTGAGCTTAGCTGCTGTTCATCTGCCTGTTTGCACTACTGAATCTGATGAACACAGTGTGGGTTGGTTTGTTTGTTTTTTACAGAACAGCCAGCAAACACCTCAGTGATCAAAAAATCAGCATTTGGGGTTTTTTTTGTTGTATTTTTCTGAATGAAACTCATAGCTCCCTCTAGTTCCCATGACAGTATTGATTAAATTTGCTTGGATTTAGGATAAGTTTGGATTAGGATGAGTCAAACAACCAGAATACTTTCATTGTTTTTGAAAAGTAATTTCAAAGCCTTGATTCCCAAATATTCCCATAATTCCTAATTGCATTAAAAATATTTTTCTAAGCAAATATATAAAATACAAAATGGGATTGTGATTGCTATAGGGATGTCTTCAATAGCAAAACGTAGGGACAGAGTGAAGGTAGACCTAACTGTACATAACTGCACAGGAAACAATGCTGCTAGAGAAATGTGAGAAAAGATAGATGGTGTTGCACTGTCCCCTTTAAAGACTAATATCAGGTAAAGTGGTACATGGTAAACTTCATTAATTTTGGTACTTCGGCTTAACTTTGTTTAGATTCGGTAACTGAAGTTTAAGAACCGTATTAATTTGTTCCCGATTTCCAGTGTATTTACATAGATTCTGGCTATAATTGCAGCCTAGGTGACAAAAACTGAAGGGCTTTGCATTCCTCGCTCTCCCCCCCTCCAATGAACCAGACTGACTTTCAATACTCATCGATAGTTCACTGCTATGGCCAAACTCATTCCTGTATTGTTTGATGCAGCTAAAAAAGCCGTTTCTACCTACCACGGTGGTACCAGCCTCGCAGGCAAGTCACTCACCTTGCACTGTGAGAGTTAAGTACATGTTTTAAAACAAAAAAAAAAAAAAGAAAGAAAAAACCCCAAAGTTAGTCCTGGCGAATGAGAACGCGCTGCCGTGTGGCACTGCAGCTACTGTTTCTCACCTCTTCCCTTACGTTTGCGTACCAGCAGCCCCGGTGCGATCAGTTTTTAACAAAATAAGTTAGCAGAGGAAAGCCCGTCCCCATTACGCCGAGCTACTCCCGAAGTCCCGCCGGGGCCCCTGCCCAGCCGCTTGCGCAAGGTCCACCTGCCGCCCTCCCCGCCCCCGCCGGGCAAATGTCCGCCCCCGCCTGCCCGTGAGGGAACACCAGCGGCGGCGGGGCGGCACGTCTGCGCGCCCTGTCCCAGCGCTCTAATCCGGGCAGCTTTATTTTAGTTTTTAAAGACCTTCGCAGGGGTAGGGATGGAGACGGCGGACGCCGAAGGGGCGGTGAGTTTGCCGGACAGGAGCGCTGAGGAGGCACAGGAGTAGGCTGGCGGCCGGTGGGGCCACGTCAGTACCGGAGGCCGGGGCGGGGGCACGCTGAGGGGAGCCGCGGGTCCTTCCCGCCTCTGTCTGCGGGGAGAGGTCCCGGAGACCTGCGGTTCCGCCCGGTGGGCGCCCCCCGCGCTGGCAGGGGGAGAGGAGGGCAGCCCTGAGGCGCACCTGCTCCCCAGGGCCGCCTCCGGAGGCACCCCCCGGCTCTGGGCCGAGGCGGGGCCGCTCAGGCTCGGGGCCCGCCGCCGCCGTCGCGCTCTCACCTCCCCCGGCAGTGGCAGCTCCCGCTCCGTCCCGCCGGCGTGGCGCGGTGGTACATCCCGCTGCTCCCACCTGCGCCCGCGCTGCTCCCCCCCTTCCCGCGGCAGCAGTGGTTTTTTCCTACCGCCCCCCCGCGGCAGTGGTACAGGCCAGTTGTCAAGCGGCGAGCCGGAAGGGGCCGCGCGGCGGTGGGCCCGCGCCGCCCGCAGTAAGATGGCGGCCGGCGGCCGCGGCGATGCTCTGGACGTCGCCACCGCCAGCTTGTGGCTGGGCCTGCGGGAGAGCGCGCAGCGCTACTGCGGGTTGGCCTTGGAAGGGGCGCGCAGGGTGAGTGCGGGACCCGTCTCCGCCCCCGGGGCGGCTCTGACGGACCCCCGCGAGGGCCGGGGTCTTGTGCGGCGGCACCCCCCCGGCCTTAGGGGAGACGGCGGTGCCGGGGGTGGCGAGAGGGCTCGGGTCTGAGAGAAACGGCCCCGCACCGGAGTGCACGGCGTAGAGGCGGGGTTGTGCCTGGCCGGCGGGCGGGGGCGGGGGGGCCCGGCAGCCGGCCAGGAGCGGGCCTTGGCGGGGGGGATCCCGGGCGGCGTGGGCCCTGTTGGGGCTGGCCGTTTGTTCGGGAATAACGGAGGGCTCAGAAAGCCGAAGCAGGGAAAGGAACGCTCCCCCCCATTCCACACACACGCACCCACCTCTTGGCTTGCGATGGGGGTAGTCTGGCCGTTTTGTGAAACAAACCGAGGTTGAGGCTTGACTGTGCGGTAACACGTTGTCAAACACAGGTCACACGTAGTAAATGTGAGCTGCATTAAGCAGGTTATATCCTTGAGAAAACAGTGGCATCCGTTGACAAATAAAACGTGAGTGTATTTAAGTGTTTAAAATGTGTTAAATCATTGGCTGCATTCAGCGTGTTATTTTAGTGTGAAGTTGGTTGAGCAGGTTTCTCTACCAAACAAATTTTCTACCAGTAAATCATAAAAGACCTATTCTTCTAAGAGTGAAACACATAGACATCTTGAATCAGTAGGTTCAGAAGGAAAAGGTTTCAGAGCTTTGTCTAGTCATCATCATCATCATGTCTTGCTGTAATTTTTCTCTTCTCTTATTTTTTTTTTTCTTAACTTGGTAAATGTCTTAATTTAAAAACCAAAGGCTTTTGCTAACTACTTCCTCAGTTTTGGAAAAAATAGACGTACGAGCCTATACAAGCCTTAGGAGTAAACCAAGTCAACATGTAATGTCTATTTCTGTTGAAAATATTCACTTGTTTCTTTTAGTTGAAACTTTTTACTTTATTTTTTAGGCTGTGGCTTCACTGCCTGAAGATATGAGACCTGGTCCTGATCTGTATGGTTTCCCGTGGGAAATAGTGATTTGTGCTGGCGTTGTTGGAACCTTTACAATTTTCTTGTTCCTGTACAGAAGTTATCAGTCAGTAAGTGTTCAAATTGCATACAGATAATATAGAGCGTGTTAGTGGTTTTAATTGAATGGTTTGAATTGAAATTGTTATTCTGTTCAAGATATGTAATGTTTTGGAGTTTTAGATCTGTTGTGATTGAATTTAGAATCCCTTGAAAAGAGAAATTGAGAAGTGGTCTGTTTTGTCAAGACAGTGAGTGCTTGGACGCATACGGAGTGACTTGTCATTAGAGGAAATGCAGTGAAACTCACTGTAGTAAGGCTTCCTTTTTCCTTCTCTTCCTAATTTCTACACCAGAATTTCAAAGTCAGCTCTTAAGTTATTTTCCCAGGATACAGAGGTCTTCCCTAGGGCGTAGGTATTGCTGTGTGTATGGATATCTTGTGACTTGCCCTGGCTATAGCCAGACCAGCTCAGGTCTTTTGACGTAATCGTAAGCAAAAGCAACCCAGATGTATCTCCATCAAGGGAGGCGTTTTAAAATTCTTTGGACAGTGACCTCGATTCTGTTTATTGGAACGCTGAACCAATTTTACTGTATGCTGTTTGTGAGCACTAAGCTGATGACTTTGAGAAATGCAGTACTGAAACCTTTTAACGTGCAAATCAGATTATATTTTGGGGGTAAGGGTTATCTTCTATTGTGAGTAAGTAGGGATCTGAGTAATAACAGCTGCCTACCGTACTCTCCCTACTAATGAAATGGGGTCAGTGTCTGTAATTCAGTATCCTAAATTTCTCCCCATTTTTTGCATGCTCTTAAATAGACAGAATGTGCTTTTGGTGCTAGGTGGAATGATGCTTGCGTTTGAAGATACATTGCATAGAGGTTTATTTTTTCAGATATGACCAACTGCATTTTTAGGGTTCTAACGTCAATTTAGGTCTGAAAAAATGCCACCTTATTCTGCAGCCGTGATTCAGAATGTCTGGAAGGGGATCTGTATTTGTTTAAGTTAATGTATCTATAATTTGGGATGTTCCTTCTGTTTTCTAGCAGCATCCCTCTAGGTGGTATGAAAGAGGCATTTCAGCTAAAATCAGTCAAGCAGCAACTCAAGTATTGCTTTCCTCCTGCACATGTCACTAAGGGATAAGTTTTACGGAAACAATTACAGAAGTTACTGATAGCTTTTTCAGTCATCCATACTTAGGACTGCGCTGACTACTCTTTGAAGAATTAATGGTTACTTGCGCAAAAGTAATGGGGTTTGGTTTTTGGGGGGATGACAGGATAAGGTGTGCGTATGACTTTCTTCCCCTTTTTCTGTTACTTGGACTCCTTGACCATCCCATGGCTTTAAATGAGGAGGAAACGGAAAATCTGAGGGACCCATTGTATGTTTGGCACATGATTCGTGCCCAGCTTTGAGAGGACCGCTCTGTTATAAAGTTTTTGTGGGTTCAGCCACGTTCTGCATCTCTTGTCCAGGCCATTTGTGACAGATTTCGTCGTGCAGTTTGTTAGATTTTGATTCTAGGGTGCTAGACTCCGTGTGGCCGGTGCTGATTTGGCACTGAACACTGAGTTGCCCCTGGGCAGGGTGCCCATCAAGTAGTACCTTTACTGCAGCTCTAACTGTTCATATATTACAAGGTGGTTTTTTTTCATAGGAAGTTAAGTCTGAGCTGGCACGTGGAGCTTCCCCCTCTTTCCCCTTTTCTACTCTTGGCTCTGCATGTCTGCCACCACTTTGTGTTGGCAGTCATGGTTATGTGATGACTATTCAGAGGTGTGTTACAAAAGTGTTACAGGTGAAAACCAACCTCCTTTCCTCTCTTCTATCTGTTTAATTAAAGTGGGAGGACAGGGCAAAGACACAGCCATGGAGGGGGTAGAAGCAGAAGATGCAATTGCCCATTTTTAACAGCAGCTGGTATTTGTAGTCCCTTTTTAAGTTCCGTGGTTAAACTGATCGTGGAACCACAGCTTAAAAGATTAGTTTTCAGATACTGTGCAAATATAATTGAGCAGTTTTCAGTATTTATTTTTTTTTATTTCAGGTTAGAAGTCGACTTTATGTAGGTAAGTGTATTTTTCATACTGTTTCTTTGGAGTATGACTTTTTTTAATCTCCTTTTAATTATTTGGATGTTGCAGCACTTAACTGTCTGTCTTTTTTTAGGAAGGGAAAAACAGCTTGCCAATAAAATTGCTGAACTGGTTGAAGAAAAATGCAAAATTCTTGAAAAACTCAGCCTTTGCAAAAAAGAGGTAATGGTCCTCATTTATTACTCTCAGATGTGTCACAGAAATGGGCTCAATTTATCAAGTATTTAAAGTACTAAACTGAAGTAAGACCTTTAAAACATTTTAAAGTGATTCTTCACATGCTTTTTCCTGTGAGTGCCTTTAAGTGCAGTTAAGGTGTTAGCAAGTTCTGCCTTTAACTCTTAATACATTTCACTGGAAGCAACTTAAAAATGTCTTTGGTTTATGTCACTGGCATAATCTACTAGAGCTAAGGCTTTCCTGGTTTCCAGCACGGTGTATTTGTGAATATTTAGGTGGTGGCTATGTTTCAGATTAGAACATCATAAATTAATGCTATTATTTAAGCAATTCTTTACATACATAATGACATAAAGTACTTCCTTTTCAGTTTGAAGATTTAGAATTGTCTCTGAAGGATGATAATGTTATGAAAGAATCAACAGACACATCTTTTTTTGAGGTAAAAAGATAAATGGAAGTTGTTATTTCTACAATTTAAGGCAATATTTCAGGAAAATGCAGTCTGTATTAAAAAAATAAAAATCAAACACCAAAATCAACAAAAATCCAAGTAATTGCCCCCCCCCAACTTAATTGTTTTAATTGAGAGCTTTATTGTTTTAGTCCTGAGTTACTGGAAATGACATAGAAGCGAGGCGTTTAAATTAAGAAAAGTATTTGTAACAATTGCATTAAAAATTATTGATAATAGAGCAAATGGCATATTTTAAAAAAATTATTTTTTAAAAAAGTATATTTTCCCTGTTTTTAGGAGATAGTAGTGTATGAAGTATTTTTTCTCACACTTGTTTTAATTCAAATATATTTAATAGCCTGCTGGAGAACAGATGTAAAAAAAAAAATTCCCACTACATTGTGTATATCCCCCAGACTGATAATATATTTGTAAAAGAGTTCCGAAAAAGTGAATCAGATACCTAATGAGCTCTATAGAATTTGTCTTAACAAAAAACCAAATAGATTTATTTAATTCTGCATCTCAGATCCTGTAGAGCTAATTGTTACAGGTTTTGTTAACATGCAAGAGTCTCTAGAGTACTTCGAGATTTATCCTTGATATGGTTAAATTTGTTAAATGTACTTTGCTGTCGTATTTAAAACATACTTGTCATTTTCATATGTAATGAATGTTGAATGTTTTATGTTAACTGTTAAAACAACTCGATTTAGGAAATGCATGAAAAACTGAACAAGTCAAACTTGGAACTCAACCAAGAAATAGAGAATCTAGAAAAAGAACTGGAAGAAGAAAAATCTAACCAATCAGAAAATGATAACTTGGTAAGAATAAATAGAATCCTGTCTTTGTTACTATTAATTTAAAAAAAAAATCCCACAAATTCTCTGTGGAGAAGACAAGCTATTCTCTTTGGGTTTTTTGAAACAAAAACTACATTTCCTATTTTGTCTCCCCTCATACTCCCTGTAGCATGTTAGAAAAATGACACCCATAAAGGAAAATACTCAGAAGAAGAAAAGCTGGTTTTACTCATTTGGCAGTAGAACCATCGCAGTTTGAAAATAAAAATAACTTTATTAATTGCCTAAACCTTTTCAGTCAAATCTGTATAAGAAGCTAATGACAACTAATAATTTTCAGGTGACTGAAACTCAGAAGAGAGTGGAGTCTTTAGAGAATGAAGCAAAATCTATCCAGTCACAAATTGATGAGGTATGTCTAATCTTTATAGTTTCTGATTTTTGCATTTTTTCTGTTCTCCACGTAGTTCCTGGGGTTTTTTTGTTTTTTACTGGGTTTGGGTTTTTTTCTATAAATCTGTCTGTAAATAACGTGCTGTGTAAACCATAAGACTTTGTAAGGCTTAGTACTTTCGTGTAACTTGATTCAGCAACTTTGAATTTCATATGGTGATTGGCATTTATTGGGAAGCTACCCTGTCTTTTCTTTGCCTTTTTACTCCGCAATGATATATAGTGTTGCAAAACTAAATCAGCAAAAACTGTTGAAATTGTAGGAAAAATGTGAGAATAAGTATATAGCACAGCTAGAAAACCTAAGAATAAATCCAGTAATACCATCGTGACCCCACCTATACTCTAAACAACACGCTTTTTTATTTCACTTAGGCCAAGTCCACCCTAAAAGTGTATCAGATTAATACAGAGAGACTCAAGACATCCATTCAAGATGCAATAGATGAAAACTGCCATCTCCAGGAAAGTGAGAAGCAGGTAGGTTCTAATTAGTTATACTTAGAAATACTATATTGTGATACCACATAAATATGATTTCTCTGAGGAGCTCATCCTCAATGTGTTTGTTAATGTCCCTTGTATGTTCTAGTAAATGGAACAAGGAGGAGGACCTGGCTTTAAAATTACTTTATGTTGGAATAACTTTGTCTGAAATAGTCCTGTTTTAAAAGAAATTTAATAACCAGAGTTTGTAGGGAAACATGCATAGAGTTCAGGGAGAAAGAGAGCACATGGTAATATAAGACTAATAAGAATTTTGCCGAGACGTAGGGGAAAGCAGAAAGATTTGAGCAAGTCCACAGTTAGGATCCTCTAGAGAGGCAGAGAGAAAATGCCTATACTTGATCCAGAAAACAAAAGAAATTAAGAAATTGCAGAGTATGCAAAAGGCAGGTAAAAAACTTACTGTAGTACCACTATGGATGAATTCATGGAAAGTCAGGTAAGAAATATGAAAGGACAGAAAAGACTGTTCCCAAATTTTAGCTGTTTATTTTCCTCAGTGCTGTAGCCAGATCCTAAAGAATGCTGATTATTTTTAAAATGTTCAGCATATGTAATACTTGTCCTATGCAATAACTCTTATAATTAAAAAATTACAATTAAATTTATATCTTAATTTTTTCCTAACAAAAAGGTACTCTCTTTGAACATTAAATGTTCAATGGAATGTTTTTGGTTTTTTGAGGGTTTTGGGGTTTGTTGTTGGTTTTTTTCAATGGATATGTGCTTATTTTCCTGACTGACTGATTACTTCCTCATTATCTGAACAGTAACCTGATAGATGTCTGGGGGGAGGAGGGGAGGTAGAAATGCAGGTCTCTTGGGTTTTAGCAGTCTTAGCTGGAGAGTGCTTTAGTCATCTGTATCAAAACATTCTGCATATCAGACTTACTGATTCAGGAAAAAAAAAGGTTACTGGAAGTAGAAAATTGTCTGCAGGAAGAATATTTCAGTTCTGCACAACTCTTGTTACCAGTAAAACTCTGCTTAAAAATTCTATTAGATGCTGCCAGTGGAGAAACAGTAGATTTGAGTGTTACCACTGTGAGATGAAGTTGCTTGAGAATTACTGTCTTTCAAGAGTCTCTTTCGTCTAATCTATACATACTTTTTGGTTGTTGCTGTGAGGAGGAAGGGTCTGGTCACTGTGCATTATTTCAAATGTGACGGTATACTTATGTAATAAATTTTGAGAAGCAGTACACAAAGTTTTAATATAGAGGGTTTTTTTGTGTTTGGTAATTTATTTGGTTTGAACAGAAATAAGCCAATCATTTGTGTGTGAGCGTAAAGAATCTTCTTTTTCTTTCATTTATTAAAAAATAGTTAAACTGGGAGGACACTTTTTTTATTTTTTAAAAATGGTACTTAGAGTAAGATATTACTAAGTGCTGACAGTTACATTTTATAAGCAATCATTTTATATCAAGCAAACCCAGAAAAAAAAGCAGTAAATAAAACTCCCAGGATGTAATTAACTTGCAAGGTTCCTAGATAAAAATAAGGTTTTTTGCATTCCTTCTAGGTAAAATGACCTGGGTATAGTAGTTCCTTAACCACGTTACTTAGGATGAATTACTGCACTGTGTTGTATTTAGTAATTTGAGGACATCAGTATATATTGTATTTTGCTATGCTTTTTAGTAGATAAATAACCTGATAAGAATTCATGGAACCTGATAAAGAAGAGAAAGTATCTGCTTTGTTTATTTGTATTCTCTCTTATGAGGTGGTTGTAAGCATTTGAGTTAGTTTGCTATATTAGAAAATCCGTATCCTTTTTTTTATTTTTCTTTCTTACTTTTTTTTTTTAAAGACGGAATTTCACTTATGCTCAAAAGGTAACAAAGGTGTTAATTGTTCACAGAAACTACAGTACTTTCTTCCTGTGTCCATTTCACTAATGGGTCATAATCTTCTGGCACATCATAGCTTAAGCATTATAACAGATGTGCTGTCTCAGATTTATGATGTGTCAGAGAGAGGATTGGGCCTTTTAGTTTGAACAAGGGAACTGTTAATGATCTCCAAACTTTCTGTGCTTTGTTTTTTGTAGGAATATTAGAAATATATATTGCTTTAGCTTATTGCAAATCCTTGCTATTTCCCTTTATTGTAATTGTTACAGGTACATAAAGTCATGTCAATTTATTTTTCTCTTTGGCTTCATGAAGGAAGAATCTCTTAAAGTTTAGCTTCTCTTTGAGGATGACATTTAATGATAGAAGTAGTTGCTGCATACGTCTTCCGTAAAGAGTACTTTTGTTTTATCTGTAATACATAGTTTGCATGATGCTGCAAATTCATATATGGCTTTTACTGCTTGAAAGGTGCAGTTGTGTGCCAAGTGGGGTTCATCCAATTCTAGTCACATGCCTTTTGTTTTATGCCTTCTAGTTTATCTTTGATAAGTAGTGTTCAGACTGGCTTCTCTCTTTGCATGGCAGTTCCCCTGTTTAACTACCATTTTCTGGTTTTATTTTTAGTGTAACTGGCTGTTACGTTCTCGTTGCTCAACCTAGTTATTCCTTTCTGTACATTCACTGCTTTTAAATTGGTTGCCTGTTGTGCAACTTTAAGCAATAATTCTTTTGACAGACTCTTAAGTCACATTTTTTGTACTGTACCCCATGTTTTTGTACTGCATGTTTTGTCTTAAGAGAAATTTGCATCAGTTCAATTTCATTCTGACAATTTGAAGGCATGGTTTAATTAGTTCATGTGTTGCAGTGATTATTTTTAATGAACTGGTGCTTAAGTGTACTAATCCCTTTACCGCTGTAAAGTATTTTTGTGAAATGAGATTTTACTAGGGGATGTCTGTAAAAATGTAACCTTGGAATCTTCCTGTCTTTTTGGTTAACCACAGTTAATTACAAAGATACAAACCAGTAGGTGTTGATTATGTACAGTTGCTGTGACTTTCATTAACAGGGAAGCTTTTTTTTAAAATAAAATACAAAAATTACTTTAAGAGGTATGGAAGACAGTAGAAGAAATAATACAGTTTTGCAAGTCACGTGAATTTAAATAGCTGCCTAAGAAGCTTCCTGTTTTCTCTTACTTCCTCGACCTCTCCCAGGTTGAAGAGACACGGGTACAATTTCAGAAGCGTGTGTGCATATTGGGGACCGAGTATTCTCCCCTCCATCTATTCCCCAGCGTTTGTAGCTGTTGCACAAATTGTCACTGTTTTATATCCATTGCTATTGTCACATCAGGGTTATTAAACTGAATGGAATATTAACTGAGCCATTCTTATAAATGTTTAAAAAGATCCTAACAACTAATTACAAGGGAAAGCTATTGCAGCTAAAGCAACAGGACAATAACACAGAAATCTTATGTTTCAACTCTTGAACTTTAACTGTCTTGTAGTCTATCTCCGTTAATTCTTACTGATGGGTGAGAGGTTAAAATTCTGTTTATGTATAGATAATATACATAACAGGCTGAAGTACAATTTGTCCTTGGTTTTTTTTTGTTGTAATAGGCAATCACACTAATCTGGTATTTCCCTTTTTAGCTTTTACAAGAAGCTGAAGGATGGGGTGAACGATTTAGTGAACTAAATGAACAAACTAAGATGTTTGAATCATCTAAAACAGATATAGAAGAAGTATTGAAAAATAAAGAGAGTCAAGTCAAGGTAAACTATGACAGCTAGCATTGGATCAAATTATTCAGACTGATGTTAGTTATTGAGTTCCATGAAAGTCTAACAACCTCTCCTTGTCTTAATATGCATTAAACTGTTTTGGATTTTTGTTTGCTGTCTCCATCCTCTAATGTCTTGTTCCCTACGACACAAAAAAGGTTGCTTAGCAGCACAATGGAGCAGTCTGATAGGCTTGAAAGCCAGCATGTTATATAAGGGAAAACCCTTTTAGTTTTGAGAGAGTATTTGCATTTTTTTTTAATTTGTAGCGTGGGAGTTGGGAGTGCATTCTACATGCGTGTACCTTATATACACAAGCCCTGCTAAAAGCATGCATACTTGGCTATGTGAAAAGTCTTTACAAGGGCACACCTGTTGACGTGCAGGTATATGTTTTAATAGAAAAGTAATATCAGATGTCTAGAATCTTGTACGTGAGGCTCACTTAATCTAATAAGGGAAACAAGTAAAGGCCAGAAATCCTGAAAAAGTAATTGTAATGGTAACTACATTTCCATTGCTTGTATTTATTTTACTGTTTCTGTTTTGTGTGGTGTTTTGGTTTTTTTCTTAGTCACTGACACAGTACTTACTGAAGATGAAAGACTGGAGTTCAGCAATAAAAGATGATGATGACACTGAAGATAATCACTGGGACACGGATATAAAGGGTGAAACAGAGAATGGAGAGCAGTTAGGTATGGTTTGTATAGCTTCCCATCTTAAATATTAATTTAATAGCTATATTAGAAATACAGAATCAACAATCTTCCAGGAAAGTTGAAAGATTAGCTTTGTAGAAGTTGGATTTTCAAAAAGCAGCTAATGTTATTCATGTTGTACAGTTAACTGATGCTTGGAAACCTCTGGAATAACAACCTATGCCGTAGCAGTGCATGCATATAGCTAAAGCATACATATTATCATAGAGCAATGTAAAGACTCGGTGCTCAGTCTCTTGTAGAATGACTTTAGCCTGTGTTAGTATTAAGCAGTGGTTCTCAAACATTTTTAGGTGGAAACCTTGCTTTCCTCTCTTCTTGAAGCTCCTCCCAGCAGTAGCACTGTGGATCCTTAGAGGATCCTTTCTGCTTCTGTGTCTCTATGCAGGTGTTCGTTGTTGCAGGCAGTACGGTAGCACTGGGAGCAGATGAGTGTAGGTGTGGGTCCCCTCAAAACAGTGTCACGGAAGAGCCTTTCTTCCTCCTTTTTCTTGCTGCAGCTGCTTCTTATCTGAGTGCTGATTATACCCAGTATCTCATCCCAGTAGATCTTACAGTTCGTATTCAGCATCTCAGTTTTAACGTGAGCATTCTGCGTCTGATTGGCAAACAAAGCACTAAAATATAGGCATATTTGTGCTCCTCTCCCGCTTTCCCACCCTGCCTTTTTTTTTTTTCTTTTCCTCCAATATGCTATGCCTATCATGGTATGTTGGGGATTGCTTTTTTTTATTGAAAAAAAAAAAATAGTAAGATCTATCACAAACCTTTTCCTGCGTTTTCTGTGACATATTACTCTATTCTCTCAATCAGATGATCAGCAAAAACGAACTGTAAAGAAATTGATCTACGCTGCAAAGGTATGTGATTTTTGAGAAGCTTGCAGATGGCAGGGGGGAACTATAGGGAATATATGCAATTTCTGTGGTAAGTTTAACTGCATATAGATGTGACTGTCACAGAGTTCAGCAGTTTTTTAATGTTTAATTAGATATTTTTGCATGAAGCCATTTCTGGTAATCTTAAAATGCTCTCTTTTTTAAATTTTGATTGTAGTTAAATGCTTGTTTAAAGACCCTGGAAACAGAAAGAGATCAAATGTATTCAAAACTGTCTGATGAAAATAAAGCTAAAGGAGAACTGACAGGTAATTAAACGTTGTTTTGCCTTTAAGATTAATAAGATGCTGCTTTTATAAAATGGTGTTATAGGCTGCAAGTATTCCAGTAAAAATTGAATTAAGTCTACGTTAATAGCTCTACTTGATTTTTAAAATGCCTGTTTAAGTTGCTTAGCTATTTTAAGTATTCCATTTTAGAGGTAAGACAATTGAAGTTGCCAAAGCACTGTTTGCAACTTTTGTTGTACTTTGGAATATAACTTTAACAGTTACAGAATCTTAAAATATATGGGCAAAGTGATGTTAGTAAATATACCTTCTTTACATAATTTCTGGACATGAAACAACAGAGTTTTAATCTAAATTTTAAAACTATCTATTAAAAGTGGTGGCTTAATTGTAATTAGTTTGCAATGGGTGCAAGCTCAATACTTCTTGAAATGCAATATGTTGCAGTTAGAGAATTGAACCTAAAGCATCTTGCGCTTTTTTTTTTCCTTTGTGGTATAGGACATACTGAATTAAACCTTATGAAATGAAAACACTGCCACTTTAATTCAAATTAAAACCTGTAATTAGCCATTGCTTTCATAGATAACAGCCATCAGAGTAGCCATCACATCTGCATGTACTATGCTATGTTATTTGGGTGATGAAATGCTGTGTAAAATTATTTTTCAGTTTTCTATAGTCCTTTAAACTGACTCTGTGCTAGTGTGTTTTCCAAGTTGATTGTCCCATAAAGATACTCAAACTTACTTGAATCTTTCTGTTTCTGGAAGAGGCACGTAGGAATAGTAAATAGGAGAAGAAATTTGACTGATTTTAATTTGGAAAGATAAGATAGTTTGTCAAATCTAAGTTATGCCTTCAGGTAACTCAGCAAGACCTTGTGTGGGTAAATCTGCAAAAGTGTATGGTGGTACTGAATTTAGTCTTTTAGTAGAATAGTTACAATAAGAGCCCTAAATGAAAATTTATATTGTGAATTACAAAACTGCATTGTTTTCAAAGAAGCTATACAATTTGGAGCAAAGGCTAGATACACGCTCAGAGCTGCACTTTGTGGCAGGTAGAGAGTATAGTTGCTAGTTTCCCATCAAAAGGAGCAATACTGCTTCTGGATTTCCATAATTTATTGAAATATATTAACATATTATTGCTTATATTATTAAGTCAACATAGGATCAAAGGTTTATACAGACTTTTTATGTACTAAAATATTGAAAATATTTTAATTTTTGTAAATCTTGCATTGTCCCAATATAATTATCTCTATATTTGACAGAACGTATAGAAAATCTTCAAAGTCAACAAGCTTCCTTGCAGTCTGAAAATGAACGTTTTGAAAGTGAAGTTCAAAAGCTTCAGCAGAAACTTAAAGTAATGACTGAGCTTTATCAAGAAAATGAAATGAAACTACACAGGTGCTGGTTCCTCTTTGTATATTCAATGCTTACTGTTTGATTTGAATGTAACTCTTTGGGGGGCTGAAAATTGTTGAAAATTTGAATACTGCTTTCCAGAGTTTTCTGAATTGTAAAGACTCTGTTATGTTACACCTTTGTGTACATTTGTGACCACAGTAATTCTATAGAAATTGTTTCCATGAAAGTAGTGGTATATTATTTTAGGACTTTTCCACAAGCAAGTATAGAAACAAAGATAAAACAAGAAATAACAATTTTTTAGTTATGAAATAAGGTGGGTAAAATGGGAAAGCTTGATTTTTATTTAATTAAATTAAGATACAATGTAATATAGCTATAGAAGTTGCTGAAAGGTAATCAGTAGCTGCTTCAGCTGTGTAGTAAAGAGAGACAGTAATGTCAGCAGAGGAGTGATGCTATATCTAAAACTAGGGTTAGAGTTAAAATATAGGCAAGCTAACGGAGTGCCTTTATGGGGCACATGCAGGTCAACCAGGTGATCAGGCCCCGTCAGTGTGTGTTCATGAAAAGCAGGTCCTGCTTGACTAACCTGATCTCCTGCTATGACAAGGTGACACACTCAGTGGCTGAGAAAAAAGCTGTGGATGTTGTACACCTGGATGTTAGTAAAGCCTTCGACATAGTTTCCCACAGCATTCTCCTGGAGAAAGTGGCCGCTTGTGGCTTGGACGGGTGTACTTTTTGCTGGGTCAAAAATTGGCTGGATGGCTGGTCCCAACATGTGGTGGTAAATGGAGTTAAATCCAGTTGGTGGCTGGTCACAAGTGGTGTTCCCCAGGGCTCAGTATTGGGGCCGGCTCTGCTTAGTATCTTTATCAACAACCTGGATGAGGCGATCCAGTGCACCCTCAGGAAGTTCACAGGCGACACCAAGTTGGACGGGAGTGTTGATGTGCTTGAGGGTAGGAAGGACCTACAGAGAGATCTGGACAGGCTGGATCGATGGGCTGAGGCCAATGGTAAGAGGTTCAACAAGGCCAAGTGCCGGGTCCTGCACTTGGGTCACAACAACCCCAGGCAGTGCTACAGGCTTGGGGCAGAGTGGCTGGAAAGCTGCCTGGTGGAAAGGGACTTGGGTGTGTTTGTCGACAGCTGGCTGAATATGAGCCAGCAGTGTGCCCAGGTGGCCAAGAAGGCCAAAAACATCCTGGCCTGTATTAGGAATAGGAGTGATATGTGGCCAGCAGGACTATGGAATTGATTGTCCCCCTCTGCTTGGCAGTGGTGAGGCCACAGCTCGAATACTGTGTTCAGTTTTGGTCCCCTCACTACCAGAAAGACGTTGAGGTGCTGGAGCATGACCAGAGAAGGGTCTAGAGCACAAGTCTTATGAGGAGCAGCTGAGGGAACTGGGGTTGTTTAGCCTGGAGAAGAAGAGGGTCAGGGGAGACCTTATCACTCTCTACAACTATCTGAAAGGAGGTTGTAGTGAGGTGGGGGTCAGTCTCTTCTCCCATGTGACAAGTGATAGGATGAAAGGAAATGGTCTCAAGTTGCACCAGGGGATGTTTAGATTGGATATTAGGAAACATTTCTTCACTAAAAGGGTTATCAAGCATTGGAACAGGCTGCCCAGGGAAGTGGTGGAATCACCACCCCTGGAGGTATTTAAAAGACAGGTAGATGTGGTGCTGAGGGACATGGTTTAGGGGTGATTTTGGCAGTGTTAGGTTTATGGTTGGACTCGACGATCTTAAAGGTCTCTTCCAGCCTAGGTGATGAGCCTAGGTGAGTTCAATTCTGTGATTCGAACTGTTATCAGTAAGCAACATAGAAACCCCGTGAATCAGGCATTCCTCACCAGGAAAGAATATGGGGGGCTATATTATCTGCCTCACAGTTAGGATGATGGTAGGGATTACGATTTACTGGTTGAAATCAGAAGTATGTTAAGAACTAGAAATGAAGTTGATCGGAATGAGGTGGGGTGTGTAGTAACCTTTAGAAGTGTGAGTTTGGATGGGGCAGGGAGGGAGCAGAGGGTACCATAGTAAAAGTAGTTTTACTAGCCAGAAAATATTTTTTCAAGGAGCGGGCATAATCGTGAAGGCAGCAAGAGAAGAGAAGCAGGACAAGCCTTGATCCTGTACTGAGCAGTATGCAGGACCTTTTTAAAGTATTGACTTTCAATAATCTGCTCTGTAGTATACATATTTGTATATTTGTAGATGCAACAAAACCTAGAAATCCACTACATGAACATTTGATTTTTAAAAAGGGAGAGGTTTGGGAAGGAGTGGGATGGAACCTACTAAAAAGAAGCTATGATGGGCAGTCGGAAAGGAAAAATGTTTGCAGACTATGTGGATGATATGAAAATACCACACTGAAGCTCAGCAAATGTATGCTGCTTATCAAGATTTTAGAGAAGCCAAAAAGGAGCGGGGAGAAGTTGGCATGATGAGACAGCAGAATGAAAGAGGCTACTAGTATTAACAAGGCATCTTCTAAAAAGCTGGCAGTGATCAAACATGGGAAGTAGAGAAGTGGGAAATTAAGACTGAGTATAAAAGAAGTTTTAAGTCATGTTCAAAAGATCCATTATTGAGAGAGTTTGATTTTTAAAGACTGCTGACTGGACCAGTTGACTGTATGCAGCAGTACTATCCATGTGTGTTCTGCAGAATTACCTTGTGCATAATCTGTGATCTGGAATATGATTTTTCTCTTCTGTGGTGCCCAATAAGGCATTAAAAAAAGAGGGGCTTGGAAATAAATTTTTTTTTTAGTAACTTTTTTTTAATAGCTAATAACAACCTCCTGCTCTGGAAAATTATTTTAAAATGTAAAAAGTACCAGAACAAATGACTAGAAGTTAGTGTGATTTGGTTTTTACTTTGGTTGATTTGATGTCTGGCTGCTTGTTTGCTTGCTTTCTCTCTCTCCTTTTTTTTTTTTTTTTTAAATTTCTCCTCCCCTTCTTCCCCCCTCCCAAATGGAGGGGTTGTTCAGCCTGGAGAAGAGAAGGCTCTGGAGAGACCTTCTAGCAGCTGTCCAGTACCTACAGGAAAGATGGAAAGGGACTCTTTATCAGGAAGTGCAGTAGAAATTCTTTACTGTGAGGGTGGTGAGGCACTGGAACAGGTTGCCCAGAGAAGTTGTGGAGGCCCCATCCCTGGACATGTTCAGGCTTTGAGCAACCTGGTCTAGTGGGAGGTGTCCTTGCCCATGGAAGGGGGGTTGGAACTAGATGAACTTTAAGGTCTCTTCCAACCTAAACCATTCTATAATTCTATGAAATATTCTTTGGGAATGGATTGTCGTCTAGATTTCTTTTAGGTATAGTGGTAATGTAATTGTTTCACATAGAACAGTTAATGAACTGAATAAACTAGTGTGAATATAAACTAGTGCTATTTATGACACTCCATATGTTGCCTATAAAAGTCTTTATCTGGATAAATGTCATGTATTCATCACGCCTAAATAATCAGAGAAGTTTTTCTTGACAGACCAACTACAAAATTGTTGACCTGAAACAGAATTAAGCAGAGTTTTTGATTTTTCTTAAAGGAAGCTGACAGTAGAAGAGAGAGAACGCCTACAGAAGGAAGAAAAGCTTTCTAAAGTAGATGAAAAAATTAATCATGCCGCTGAAGAACTAAACAGCTACAGGTAATTACAGATTTTAGTTGCTGTAATCACTTGTCACAAAGTGAACAAAAGGCAACAGAGAATAAATAAGAACACCAGCATAAGTGAATGTATTTTCTTCCAGTTTCTTTGTTTCGTGTGTGTGTGTGTTACGTGCTAGTTTGTATGTGATAATACATACTAAGGGAGTTTTTTGCTTTGTTAAAAAATGTGGTTGTGGAAGATCACTAGCAGCCTTTCTTCCATTAGAATGCTAATTGTATTGACATACTAGCTTTAATGGAATGGTAGAAGTGGGTTTCTAATCTAGTTCCCTTTACTGAACAGAGATAAAAATATGAACTTAAGAGAATGCCGTGAAATGAACGCAGTGTTTAGTTTTCCTATAGATCCTAACATATAAATATGTTGTACAGTTACAGTATTCTATTTTTTGTAGCTCTAAGCTTGCCAAATAGCACTGTTGTTTAGAAATGCTTTACTAAAATACTGTGATGTGGGAATACTTTCCTTAGTTGTTTTTTTAACTGCTTTACTCTGCTTTGTGTGACACCAATGGGATACCTCTGCTGTGTTTCTGTGGTTTCCCAAACTATAGCATAATTCTTTAATCTATAGTGTACGTTCCCCATCTTCCTTCAGTGTTTACGGGAGTACTGACTAACTGAACAATACTGATCAACAGTGCTTCCTGAAGAGTTAATTAGATTAATTCTTTCTGTAGAACGTAAAGTTCTCCTGGACATTCTTCAGTATTCATACAGGAAGACGGAATCTGCCCTACTTGATTTACTCAGAATGTGAACTTTGTAGATCTCTTAATTTTAAAGAGAATATTAGTATCACAAATGCCATCTAACTAAACAATAAGTGTGTCTTTGGCCCACCTGCTGAGAGTGTAGACCCTAGAGAGGCTACACACAGGGCAGCTGGCGGCAAAGGTGGCATCGTACTTTCTGTCGTCTTGAAATAACTTCAGTGCAAGTGATGGTCCCTCAGGGCTGACTGCAGTGGCCTGTGACAGCATGATGCTCCAGCCATATTGGTACATCTGCTGAGCTGGGTGAGGCTGGCTCTTACATATAGGGATATCAATGTAGATATATAGGCTCAATATAAAGGGATATCCTTTATATTGAAAACATATTGCAGATCACTGAAAAGTTGGGGAGGCGTTGGGTTTTTTGGTTCTGTTCTTTTGTTTGCATTCCTGTTTGCACTAATTCAGGACCTAGAATTTCCGCTGCTAGTATAATTTTTATGTATCCCATGAGCCTAAGTGACAATACTGTCTTTTGGATAAAAAAAAAAACCACCTTAATTATACCTTGTGTTTATCATTGTGTTTACTGTATTTAAAAATGCTTTCCTCCACATTTTATTACAATGTCATAAATCCTAATTTTGTTACAGGGAGCGAGCAAAAGATCTTGAAGAAGAGCTAGAAAGAACCATTCGTTCTTACCAGAATCAGGTATGGGCATTGTGTTAGTTACCATCTGTGCCAAGTAGGAGGCACGTTACTGCAACTGAAATACCACTTTCAGCTGGGTTGTGATGCTGTATTTGGCTTGGGTTTGTTGGATGTTTTTTTGCTGTTTCTTTCCCTCCCCTTCTTAATGTCATCTGGTTTTGACATAATTTCATAGCAGAGGTCACCAGGTAACTTCATTAAAAAGTTAAATAGTAAATTTAGATGTCTCATTATAAATTAACCACACACATTAAATGTATGAATAAGAGCGTGTACTCAGTCTTCAGTTTTCCCTTTTAGATGAATAACAATCTGATGAATCTCTCTTTCGCAGATTACTTCACATGAGAAAAAAGCTCATGATAATTGGGTAAGTTCCAAATACTGAATGTCTTCCTTTTCTGTTATTTGAATAGCTTTGCTTTATCACTCTTTTGTTTCTTATTAAAAACAGATAATTGAAATTAACTCTAACCTGTCACCTTTAAACACACGGATTTCTTTCAGAAATACACAAAAGCATGTTAAAAATACTTCTATCATATAAAATAGTGGGAATAATTAAGCCAGATACCTATCAACACATATCACAATATTATTTGCTATAGCAATAAATCTACTGGAATAACATGTTACCATTTAACAAGTGTGTGACATTTTGCTAATAATAAAAGCTTTTGGCCTTGTTTCAATGCCATTTTAATATTTTCCCTGGATGTACTTCACTCCTTTTATCTACTAATAAAAGACCTTATGTCCTGTGAGAACAGTGTGTTCCATTGACAGCTCCCTAAGAATGTTGCTACAAAATCCATTTTTACCTTTTTTTCAAACAGGAAACTTTAAAATATCTCCTGACTAATACATTCTTCAGTTTCACAGAATGGTCTGTATAAGATAAAATCCTGTTAAAAGCTATGGTACTTCATGGTTATAATTCTACAGTTTTTAACTATGTGATTTTAAAATAAAACTTATCACAAGTCATATCTCGTGAAAATACAGTCCACACACTTCAGATAGGAAAAAATGTCTTGGAGCTAGGACCTGTTACATTTATGAGGCATTTAACAAATAGCAATATCTAAGCGTCTGATTTTTGTCCCTCCCCTAAGCTGACAGCCCGAGCAGCTGAAAGACACCTCAATGATATAAAAAAAGAAAATGCACATAACAGACAAAAGTAAGTGCAATCCTCGTCTTAATTCGAAACAAATGCAGTTGGGCATGTGAGTATGTTTTGGATTTATGTAAATTTGGTGTTTTCTAGACCTTTATTAATCAATTGTGGCCCAGACAGGGCAGAGAGAGCACAGTGCTCCATTGGAGTTCTGAAAGAAAAGGAGTGATTTGAGCATTCCTGTAACAATAACATGCACGAAAGTAAGAATCAATACTTCACCTAGTTCTTATTTCAGGAAAGAAGCAGAATGTAGTACTAGAACTCAAAGGTTTTAGGGGTTTGGGTTTTGTTTGTTTGTTTTAAATAAGTATGTATCAACCAGATGTCATGGTTACCTAATGATTTTACAGCTTATCTCAGAAATTAATACTGAGCTAACAGATCAGGTGGTGGTGGTTGAGAGGAACCTTTAGGTGTGAAGTTAACTGGTACCTGGAATGTGATTTAGAGTAGTCATGAGAGTAATGTCATGCTAGGAATTGTAACATCTAACATGCCAGTTCAACTTATGAATTACAGTTTAAATACAGCAGCACAGAGAAATACTTTCAGGAGTTCTTAAGCTCAGAGTTCTGTGACATCCTTTGTGTCTTTTCTTTTTGTTTAGGGAATAAAATACCTTGCTTCGTTAACCGTTAAGTAGAAAGCCTAGCAGTACACAGTGCAGTCCAGTAAAACTTTTTCACTTCTTGGTTACTTACTACTTTTTTTTGTTGCTTATTTGCAGATTAACTGAAACAGAATTTAAACTTGACCTTTTAGAAAAAGATCCTTATGCTTTTGATGTTCCAGTTAGACCATTTGGCAGAGGTACAGTATTGAATTGTAAAATAGAGCCTAATTGTTTTGGTTTATGGTTTTGTTTCCCAAGACCACACATAACGTAATTGTTTGAAAACTATCTTGGCCATGTGTATGTACAAATAACAGTCATTTACAAAAAATAATTGGGTCATAAGTGACTCTAGGTCGTATTGAGTATTTTTTTGAAACTAAGAGCATTTGTAGTAGTATTGATGAGAGTAGTCTAGGACTATGATACACATGGTAATTAGAGCACAGTTTTCATTTCACTTAGACGATTTAGTTTTACACTTCACCTGAGAAATTAATTACTTTATACAGTTTGCTAAATTAAATATTGTGAACTTGAGTATTTTGTTTTAACTGTTCCAGAGCATTCCCCATATGGACCCTCACCAATGGGCCGGCCTTCATCTGAAACAAGAGCTTTTCTTTCCCCTCCAACTTTATTGGAGGGTCCTTTAAGGCTTTCGCCTATGCTTCCAGGTGGAGGAGGAGGAAGAGGTACAATTCTTAAACTTGAAAATGTATCTATTCTGGATTTCTCTCTCCTCAACTATAAACCTATCACACCTTTTCCCCTTGCTGGTGACAAAAACTCTTAAAACAAAAAATTCAATATAAACAGTTAATTGGACAAACTCTTCCTGTTTTTCAACTTGCTTCTAAAGCTGTCTAATGTGTTACAGTACAATGGAAAATGGAGTTGTTACTAGTAGGTTGGTCAGTGAATTCACTTTAGAAGCATAGATTGAGAGAAGTGAAAAGCCAGACCTAATCAGTCTTTTCTTGGAAAAATGAGGTTCTGCTGAAATAAAGTTAGGATTTTAAAGTAAACAACAGTCAGTTAGTTTTCTGCAGAGAGAATACTGCTGCTTCCAGCTCGTTGCTCTGCAGTTGGTGAGAGAAGGAGAGGGTACCGGCATTGTCAAAAACATGAGACACTTTACTGGGGCTTGTGATACTAGAAAGTTACTGATTCAGTGAATTGTTTTCCTCCATTTGGTCTAAATTTGAGGCAGTCGTTACACGTGGAGACAGTTTCTTCCGTAGTGGTAAAAAGGACCAGGAAGGTTGTGTATAAGGAGTAAAATTCAGAGATTAAGGAGTAGGCGAAAGCAAGCCGTGGTGGTGTGGGTTGTAAAGGAAGAAAAACACTATTCCTTCATATTTTTGATGTTGATGGAAAAAGTGTAGATAAATGCTAGAGTGGAGTTCAGAGTCTGTTATGGGTAATAAAGAAGCTACTATTTAAATTACTACTACTGTTAGACCTGTTGAAACCTGTACTTGTTTCATGGGAAATATGTCTAAATGTCTCTTCTATAAGGATCTCACTAATCAACATTGATTTTCAAAAGACCAGCATGGACTATTTATTTATTTTAATACTTTGTAAAAAGCATATCCAGGTGCATACAGAAGTTGATGACTTTTCTAAGTCAGAAAAGCTTGAGATTGAATGTTCAACTGTAGCTATACCACACACAAGTAAAAGCATACTTGACAATTTATTTGTATAGAGACAGTAAGTAATGAAACTGAGCTTGTCCAATGTATCTTTGATTTGTAGCTCAGCTGTTGCTGGTGAGGAAGAGTAAAAAATGGATTTCAGGATGTAGTATTAGCAAGAGACTATGTGAAAGTGTAGCTACTGTCCTTTTCATAATGGAGCACTAATGTAACTTGGGCAGATTAAACAAATGATGTGATTAAATAATGCCAGCTACAGAGCAATTATAGTGCTCAACTCACTTTGTACAAGATACGAAATGGCTTCAAATTTTAGCTTGAAGTTTAGGATAGAGAATTAGAGAATGATACCAGAATTCAGTATTTCTGACATTTTTCGGGCCAAATCTACTTTAAAGGAAGCTTGCAACCTAAAATCACTCATTGTTATAGTCTTTAGTGCTCTTGGCCCGGTGTTCTTTTATTATTATTTTTTTTCATGAATAAAGAATTAGAAAGAACCAGAAGCGTTCAGTGTAATGTGGATATTTTCTTATGCTGAGGGTATTAACTTTCAGTGTGCTAAGTATTAGTTTGATTAGCATCAGGTTTCTTAACACTGAGAAGATTTATCTTGAGGGCACTAGTTTATCTGATTTGAATGAACTGAAACACTTACAATTATTATTTAAAAAAAGAGAAATTGCAAGAACTCTAGATTGCACCGTTGTTGAACTAAGAGCTTTTTATTCCAAACACACCTTTTAAACACTTCTAGTAAACATAACCGGTCAGCAGCAAAGTGCTGGAGAGTCCTGTGGAGCCATGCACCTCTGGTTTCTTGACAGTGTCGGCATGCCGTGATTTATTTTACTATTTTCAGACTTAATGAAGAAAGCCATGATAGAGGACTTGAAGTACTTGGGTAAATAGCTATCTGATTTCTTCGGCTAGGATCCAGAGGACCACCTGCCATGTATGAAGCTGGTAATGAAAGAGGAGAGCTGAGTTCCGATAGATTAACTGATTCCCACAGACCACCATCAGATACTGGATCCTTGTCTCCTCCCTGGGACAGAGAACGCAGGATAATTCTGCCTCCACCAGGTATAAAAATCTGCTTAGCTACTGTATCTGTGGAAAAATGGAATTCCTGACTTAGATATTTAAGGATTTTTTTGCTTAAAAATATTAAGCGTTTTCTTGGAGCTGCATGTGCTACAGCACTGGAAAGGGATTTTTAATAGTAGGTTTTTTTCCTCTTGAATTGTGTGGTTCACTAGCACTTCTATGGTATATATTAAATATATATTGTTGCTAGCAGTTGACAATCAACTGTTCAGCTCCATCATTTTACTGGGGGTTTGTTTAGTGCATCAAAAGACCTGTCTGGGCTGGGTAATTAATAAAGAGACCTGAGAAAGTAAAAGTTTTAATGGTATGTTAGCCTTAAATAAATAAATAAATACAAGCTAGCCAGTGTTGAAAAATACTGTGTTTTTCAAAGAACTGTTTATATTAATAGTACAGGAGTACCACGGTACAGTCACCCTGTTTGGTACATATTTTCATGTTGATACTGCCTGTTTGATAATTAACAACAACAAATCCAGTCTTTGCTCTCACTTCTTCAGCTAAACATCTGTATTGCACAACATCTGTATTACATGTATCACTCAAAAAAAAGATAAATCAAAGAGGATACTACTGATATTTCTCAAGTAAACAATGCATGGGGAAGGATAACCTTCCTGTATAGCTGTAATAAAGAAGCAAAAAATGTTTTAAAAAATTCTTTAAAATTAGGTAAGTGCACAGATCAAAGTATCTTAATTATTAGATTGTAGTTGCAAGACTGTAGTTGCTACACATCTGTGTGAAAGCCTGATTATAAAACTCAAAGTCCAGTCAGGATGCAGTTTCTCATTTGCCAGATCTGATCTACTGGCAGGATACTGCAGAGGCGTAGTCTTGTTTGCTTGACCTGAGCTGTGTGCTAACGCGTCGTTGCACTTGGGTCTCGCTGATACAGTGTGTCTCGTGGCTGCAGGATTGATTGATGGATCTGATGCAAGGAAGTTGGTGGAAACACATTACAACCCTATGGAACGTAATGGGAAACAGCATTTTTATCTAAGACTGGCTTAGAATGTATAGTAACTTGTTTTGCCTTTGACCTTCATTGCTATGCTGAACCTTTGTTTCCAGGCCCCAGGGTTTATAACTTAGGCAGTCAAAACTTTCAAAATTCTACTGTACATTAAACCAAAAATCAATGAACTTTCTCTTTTGCAGCTCCTTAGAAACATAAGCTATAGTACATACTTGGTAGGATTCTTGTGTTTGAGGTTTTTTAGAATTCTTGTGTTTGGGGTTTTTTTCAGATTTGTTTGCTCACCCTGATTAATAGTCACTTTGGATAGTTACAAGAGCGTAAGATATTCAGAGAACTTTGCTGGTCTAAAATGGTATGGAATGGGGAGAATAAATCTTCACTGACCTGTTTTGTGATTTCTTCAATGTTAGGTGAGCCTTACACTGATCCAATTCCTCCTCCTTCTCGAAGACAAGACAGATTTTTCCCTAATCCTCCAAATACTGGAAGACTTTCCGGACCAGCAGAACTACGATCTTACAACGTGCAGTCTTTTGATACAACAGGTAGGAATTGCTTCCATGATACTACCAAATGGAGAAGCTCATATAAGTATGGTCGACCTGTACTGTAGTAAGCCATGGTAAGAGGACAACTTTATAGCTGCCACAGACCTGACGTTCCATTGTATAAAACCATTTTTAACAGCTGCTGGCCTGGATGCAGTCTTTCCCTGTGATCAACAATAGCCGTCTTCTGCCGGGTGGATGGGATTCACTGAATGGTAGTCACGAGGGGCAGGTTTTTTTGTCCACCTTCACTGTTCTGCAAGTTAACCATTCAGGCTTGGCCTTGAGTCTGTTTTGGCCCCTCCAGGAGGCTCACCCCGGCATTAAAATATCACAAACCTTTACTTGCATTTTTATGCCGCTTTTGGTAAAGTTAGAAAGAGTTCAAGTCGGTAAGACTGAAAGAATAACAGTGAAATTTTCAAATATCCACTGGCTTTACTGAACTTAGAAAGTCCTGAGGCCTCCTCCTTCAAGCTTTTTACTATACTTGCAGCTTTTTGTAGTGCAGTTGTCTCCAGCTTAATCACACGTTTCACTGCCACAAGTACCGTTTGTTTTAAATTGGCCAACTACGTAAATTCTAGTTTGTGATATTTAGCAACAGCCAGAAGCTCAGAGGCAAAGTTTTGGTGAGTTAAACCTTACCACTGAAACAGTTTAAGAGCTTTAAGCCTTAATACTTATTAAACAGTTTCCATCCTTATTTAATGCCTAATAAGTCACACGTGTCTGAGTCATTAGCAAGGCTGAAGCTATTGAACTTGCAACAGCAACTTTGCCATCCAGTATTCAGTTACTTGTAGGATTAGTAGTAAGTTACCATCTTTGTTGCCTAGTTTCTGGCAACAGGAGAGAGAACCTTTGATACTTGGTGTCATAATGTGAGGACTGGGAATGCTGAATTCTCTTTCAGGTTGAAGGTTCAGGCTTTATGAAGAACCGTTCTCTACCGGGAGGCAAGTCTCTTCCTGTACAGCCACTCGCCTTCCTGCCTCCTTTCACAAGACTCTTCCGTGTTTCGCTTCTGCTTTCTAATACTTTGTATTCCACTGAGGTCTTTCTTCTAGCACCTGGATGCTGACTGAAGGACAGAAGAGGTGCACGGTCTTTGCACTCACTTGTTGCATCCATTTTTACCCTTTTCTTCAGCTGCTGGCAAGCAACTGAATTACTAAAAAAAATTTAAAAAGCTGTATCCAGTTCTTGGGCACTTAAAATCTACTTAACAGAAACAGGGGTTTTGGATAACCTCGCTGCTGGTCATTAATGCAGGTTGTTAAGTATATGCAAATGGTGCTTTTTAAAGGAATATAATTTCACTAGACTTGGATGAGTATTTGTAAAAATAGCCACAACCCCCTCAAACAAATTTAAAAAAATAAAATCAAAAACCATCCAACACACACTATCTGACTTCAGAACAGCACCGTGTCTCTCAGTACTGAAATCTGGGCCCTGACTCTTCAGAGTGAGTGAGCTAAACTTTCTCAGCAAGATGATCAAAATTTAAAGTGAACCAAATACTGGGTGATTTCCTAAGCTGAGGCGGCTAGCTCTCCTAAAACTTCAGCTTGAGGCAGGCACCCGGGGCAGGAAACTTCTGGTCAGAAAGATGGGTTAAAGCTTGACAGAGTTTGTGAGCAATTTTACAAGGACTTAAAATGGCTAATGTTATGCAACTGAAGTATCAAGGCATGAATATTCTGTGTGTGGCGTAAACAGTTGAAATGCTTCAGATTGTTAAGTAACAGTATCTTCAACAAAGGCAGGGCCCGCTTGAAATGACAAGTAATTTAGATTTTTGGAAAAGACCTATCTGTCCATTGAGAAAATAGCTTTGTTTGCTTCAAAGGAGAAGAAATAAAACATGCAGATGAAAAACCTGTCACTTGTTAGAAGTAGTGTTTGGATCTTGTTCTTTTTAGTGTTGCTGTCTCTACTGGGGCAGAAGTGTAAGAAAGCAGTATTTTTCAAATCTCAGATTTGTTTTTTTATGAGGTTTTGTGTTGGGGTTTTGGTTAGGGGGTTTGGTGTTTGTTTTTTTTTTTTTTAAGAAGAATAGTACATTTAGTATATAAATATTTAGTATATTTATATCCAGTCAGATTCTCCTCTTGACAATTCCATTTAATGATTTTCTCCAGGTGTTACTGAAAATATTTGTTCTCAGGGAAGCATAAAGGTAGAAACACTGAGGTTCCTATTTATCTCTTAATTTATTAAATGAGTACAGCAAATATCTGGATGATTATTCTTATTTCTGAATGCTCATCCAGAATTGATGTAGTTCTGAAAGTCTCTTTGATGTTTAGCAGCTAAGGAAGGGATTGGTTTTTGTCAGGCATGAATAGGATTGCTGTTGGTCTCTATGACAAGAGCATGTCATCCGACGGTCAGTCCCAGAGCGGGACTTACCAAAGAAATAAAGTAGTAGCAGCAGGGAGGGGAAAATGCAGCGGCTACAGTAATGTTAAGATGTATCGATAAGAAAATGCACTTGGTAACCTCTTAAAACAAAAAAACCCAAACCTAAAATGGAAGAGAAAGCCTTATTTAGATACAAGAAACTTTGGTAAAAGCTGGAACCTTGTAATTAATTTGCAACGTGTATAGAAGTTGGAGAAAATACTCAGGCAGAGCTTTATGTTCCTCAGTTGTCTTTCAGTCTGCCTGCAGAACAGTTGCTTGGTACAGCAATACTTTTTTTTTTTTCCTTGCTTTTATATCCTGATTTCAGAAAGAATACTGAAATCAGTGGTGGGGAGGAGTTCAGCACTGAATAACTTGTTTAACTTTTGCCTACAGATGGACAAACATCTTCAGAAAATAGCCCACGAACAGAACCAAGTGGAAATGGGATGAAAGATCATTCTAACCTTAGCGTAAGTAGCTAAACAGAAACTTGATTTAAAGAAGCTTTAATTTTCTGCAGAATACTTAGGAAAATTTGTCACTAGTACATTGGTCACGTTATATTGCACTGCAGTCCAAACTATGTATACTTTTATCACAGCACTTACTGTCGTGTGAATTAGTTTTGATGTATGACTAATACAGTCCCTGCTGAAAGTTAATTATAACCCAGAAGATTGAAACTATGGTCAAGCTGATGGTCGGTGCACATACATACTCTTGCTCAGGATTATGCCGTAGCTCAGGCAGAGTTGGAACTGGCTGTTAACGAGGGTGACAGTCTAGATGGAGGTGGGCCTGATGGGACCGGCCAGAGATGTCCCTCTCCTTATCCCTTTCCCGTGCCGACTTCCCTGTTTTCATTGTGTTGCAGAACTCGCTACCTGATCAGTCGCTGGCACCTGAAAGTGAAGCTATCGGTTCAGGGTTTGGTCCTCCCCCATTCCCTCCAGTCAGACCTCCGGTGATGCCTGGGGATCCTAGACCACCTTTCATGAGACGAGGACCTCCTTTTCCTCCCCCTCCTCCTGTAGGCATGTATGGACCACGTGAATGTTTCCCAGTACGAGACTTCGGGCTTCCGCGCCCACCGCTGCCAAGTACGTAGCTTTTGCCAGCGTTTACTTCAAGCTGATGCACGTGAGTGCTTTGTGCAGGTAGTGAGTTACCACACTGGGCAAACGCTTGAATCTTTATTTGCACACACGACTTCTAATTCAGCTGACTGGCAGCATCTTTTCTGATGAAGGTTAATTGCATTGTACACTTTGTTCTTCACAGTTGCTTATGTTGCTAATGTTTTAACAAATACTACCTTTGGCTGGAAAATGCACGTACACACGCTGTTCAGCACTTAGAGGGTTCTTTTTTGGGGTAGGAGAGCAAGTAGAAAGCTTACCTTAATCCTTTTCCTCCTGTGTGGTTGCATCATACGTGAATCTTAGCGTTCCATCCTTTAGCTTTGAGGTATGCTAGTGTCCATCCAAAAGCATGCATTTGGGACATAGTTGTTAATGGATTTTCTTTGGAGTTTGCATTTGTGGAGCGTTTCTTCACTGAAAGGGTTATCAAGCGTTGGAACAGGCTCTGCAGGGAGGTGGTAGAATCGCTATCCCTGGAGGTATTTAAAAGACGGGTAGACGTGGTGCTGAGGGACACGGTCTAGTGGTGGTTTTGACAGTGTTAGGTTGGACTCGATCTCAAAGGTCCCTTCCAACCTAAGCGATTCTGTCAGACTGAAGGGCTGCTTCTGCCTCTTACTGTTCTCCAATTAACCTGTGAAGAACTAAATAGTTGTCTTCCAAAGTAGCTGTAAGGTGTGACAGCCAAGAGCTGCTACAGGAGGCCAGAGGCCATGGTGGCAGCACCAGCCCCTTACCAGGCACTGGCCACCTGCTGCCCTCAACCTCTCGCAGGCAACTACTACTCAGAAGAGCGATCGTTTTGTCCTCCCCCTTCCCAGCATCTTTGTCTCTTTGGAGTGCGAGACCTAACATAGGTCTACCTTGCAGCTTCTGTTGAGGTAGGCAGTTGCTGAGCAATGAGCTGTGGGGGGCAGGAGGAGCAGGTATGTGTTTGCTGCTGCGATGCATATTAACCGGACTACTCCCATTCTCCAACAGTGAGAAATCCTTTTCCAATGAGATCTTACCCTCACTATCCGCCTCAACGACCTGGATTTTTGCCACCACCGCCACCTCCTGAAAACAGAGCGGAGCCACCTCCCTCAAATCCGCCAGCTGTAGAAGAACCAGAACCACAGCAGGAGACTTGACAGTCATTTGAGCAACGTGCTGAACCGTTTCTGTGCTCTTCTCATGGCATTTTTCCAGATGTTAAGTAACCGTTGTTACTTAGGTATATATAAACTACTTTGCTCAAATTGAAGCTTAATAGAAGATTCTCAGGATAGTATTTTGTAAATAAAGAATGAAATAACTATGAATATTGTGAATAAGTGATTTCCATTGTACAATAGTTGTTTTAAATTAAGTATTTCTAACCTGAGTTATCTCCTCAGAGGTGTATAAAATTAAATCATGTGAACCATATTTTAAAAGTCCAGCTGCTTTGTCCTTGTTTAGCTGTACAGGGCATCTCTCTGCATGCCAAAAGTGATGCTTGCTGCTTTATGAATAGAATGTGAAAACAAATTGAAATAGTTAATAAAAGTCTACTGAAAATGAAGGCAGTCTCACCTGTTAACATGGTACTACAGAAATAGTTGAAGTAAAGAGGAATTAATATAATTCACTACTACATACATGGTGTGTTAATAATCTCATTGTTACGAAGAAATGTAGAGCAACTCTCCCATCACTCTTCCAAAGCGATAGCGTAGGGCAGCGTTTTGTTGAAAATACGGATTATTTTTTTTTATGGCATGCGAGGAAGGAGTCGGAGCTCTGTGATTCTTCAGCACCAGCACGCCCTTGCCTTTGTAGATGCACAGCTGTGACAAGCTAGTATTAGGGGTTTTTTCTACTGTCTCAACATGAATTCTGTCTGTTAGCCTTCAGGTTTTAACACTGGCATTTGGGAAGCTGGGTGGGACAAAAAAACCACTTCCTTGTTCCTTCAGCTCCGACTTTGGTGAGCGCTTGGGATTTATCAACAAAATGGCCACAGGGGATAGGGCAGGAGATTGCTGTAGGTGTGCTCATTCCTAACAGGTAGTACAGCCAATTACTACTGCAAGGCAACGTGGAACGTCTTTCTTGCCTAGAACAAGCACAGAAGCAAGTATGCCCAATACGTGGGGGGGAAGCAACAAAAGGGGTGAAGAACATGCTGCTGTGGCAAACATTTAAAAAAACCTGAACAAACATATAATTATAGACATGAATTGTGTCCATGCAATAGGGCAAAAAAGCAGAATGAAAAAAATACAAGACAGAAGGGGCAAACCACAGCATTAGTAATTTTATGCCTGTAAAAGCACCCAAATGGAGTGTGGTGTCTCATCCACCTCGGTGACTGTTTGCCTGTGGCGCTGGCCTGACACAACAGGCACAGTGCAGGTACCTGCCGCCAGGGCACCCACAGGCCTGTGCCCTGCTGGATCTGGAGGGAGCCACCTCCATCTTTACTGACTATTGTACAATCTAAAGACTTTCTAAATACTTCTGCTAGAAGCCCTTGGCTCTTCTGTCAGTTCAGCCTCACATGGCAAGCCCTGTAATTACTCGCAAGGCAGGCAGTTGGTAAGGGGTTCCTGACGATAAGTGAAGGAGGAAGCTGTTTTTAGCAAGCCCCCGCTTGCAGTCACAGCAGTGGGCACTTCCAACTGCCAGCCCCCCCACCCACCATTTCAGCCTTTAATATAAATGCAGCCACCACACCCCATAATTAGGAGTTTAAAAAAAAAAAAAAAAAAAAGAGATCTCCATCCCACTTTTTTGGTAATCATTTAGGGCAGGTCTGCCAAGGGAAGGGAGGCTTTTTTCTTTCTGCAGCTCCATACTCCTGCTCCTACCTTTATTTCCACACCAGCTTATTTCAGCTGCAGAACTCTACCACCACTCATTCCTGAAATGTCTTTATTCTCCTTTCTACTTCTAGTTTAGTCTCCAAAGGCATTTAGAGAGGCCTTTGTACTGGAGCTATTTAACAACAAATTGGACAACAGACATTTTAAAGCATCATCTACCTCAAGCTAAATAGCAGTTAAAGCAATTTAATTCAGCTCTTGCATCATTTTTAGCCAATCGGTTGCTTTCTAAAAGCTCCAAGTTTGCCTGAAAGACTTCACCAGGATTCTGAAAGGAACTATTTGGTTTTACCTTTGCCCTTGATATCAGTCCTAGGAGCGGCCCGACCTGCCAGCTGTCACCTTGTCCCCATAGGCAGAACCAGTGGATGGCACAGAGCTCCTCAGTTTGACAATGCTGCCACCGTTAAGAACCCATTTGTTTTTTTCCAGCTCACACTAAGGGTTGCTTACTACTTCTGAACATAACTATTTTCTGAACAGATACAGCATTTTCTGTGTGGATTATAAATTTGTTTTAGCTTTTAAGTTAGTTAACTGCAAAAAACAACTCTTCCTCCACCAAAACAACCTACTCTATGCCCACAGTGGTCTTAGAAGTTGCCAGCAAAACAAAAGTTAGCTGGACTAAGGATGATGCGGGACAAGCATGGATTAGATCATCCCACAGAGAGAATGGAATGGTTTCAGACATTTCCCCCCTGCCCCGGTAAACAGCCCAAAATTTTATTTGCCAACAAGCAATTTAAAAACAAGCTCAGATGTATGCAATAGGAAGCAGAAGCAGGGGGTAGTAACCCGACAGATGTCTTTAGAGGTGTTTAATTGAGAAGGGTCATGCTAGTGCAGATGCAGGGAAGTCCCCGCTCCCCCCAGAAAAGGAAAAAGTAACCCAGTTTTAACAATTATTGAGGGCTTGTGTTCCAAGTTCCTGCAGTTAAATCTAGAACGCAGCAAGGCTAACTTGACATCGCTGACTCTTCAGGAAAAAAGAAAAAAACAGAAAGACACAAAAAAGAAAATCCCATTTGGGATGATGCAAGCTCAAAGTAGTTCCACAGGGTTTGTAAGGCCCCGCGCCAAATAAAAGTGCACTTTCCCTGTTAGGACCATCTTTGTTTCCCAACACTCAATTTCAAATTGCTTCAGCTTGAACCCCTTCCCCCCTGTATCACCAATTCAGATTATTGCTAAAAATACAAACAAACAACAAACCCAACTTCTGTTTGTTTCTAAGACAACAGAACAATCAGAGGTGCGTTGCTCCAGCACTGCTCAAGGCATGGGTTTCACCGCCTGCTCGTGCCGTACTGGACTCCTTTACTTGCAATACCTCCAGACTGCCATCATCTTTCCTAGGTTATATATTGACGCCATACCCAGTCATTAGACTTCTGACTGCATGGATAAGTCAGACCTGGAGTACTAACATCCACCCATCCATCCATCCATCCGTCCGTCCGTCCCATTTTAAACACTGTGGCTCTAACTGCAGTAAGTGAAAGGACCGTGCGTCTCTATCACAGTCAAGCGGCCCGTTTCTCCCGCTCCTTCTCTCACCTTGCAAGATTAAGTTAATTAAAAACAAAGCAGAAAATGGGTTAGACTAAAACGAGAAACATGTCAACACAGCAGAAAGGTAAACAAGTTACTGTCCAACCGCGTTAAGTCAGGCAGTTATCCATAGAAACACAGCAGCCGGCAGAGATAAAATTAACATCCTGCAACTCCACTTAAACCGGAGGACGCAGAGTTTGCTTCAGGAGGTTGCACAGAAAAAGCCAGGAATCTGGATCACTTTGTGTGACAGAATTTAAGGTCCAGATGATGCTGAACGATCCCTGTCAGATTCAACTGCTGTGTAAACCTCCCTCCAGAGGCTCAGCCCCGAAAAGGGTCCCACTACTTCCCAAATCCCATTACTTTGCTTCACTGGGGTACAAAAAGCTGTAACTGTATTTACCTTATTACCCGCAGCATCTCTTCGCTATGCTGGTAAGCGACCTTGCTTCCCCGCTCTAGCAGACCTAGGAGACTGCTTAAGCAACCAGCGGCGCGATTCTCACGCTCGGTAGCGGTGGTTTGGACGATGACAAAATGGAAGTTCAGAAGCTCCCATCAAATCCGTGCTTGGCAGGCACACACCGAACAGCCACTCCGACAATTCTCACAGCGCAATCAGCCAGGGCACAGCACGGCGGCTCTTCGGCAGCTCACCAGACATTTGCGGTTTTCATTCAGAATGCACGGCGACGTACTCTTGGGTACGGATAAAACGTCAAACCGAAGCATTGCAGGTATTCAGAATCTATTTAATAGTGGGACACCAAAGAAGTACTACACATTTTTCTTGAGCACATTAGATTTTGATTTAAGCAATTGCAATGGATGCAGGAATTTCTCAAAAAAAAAAAGTCTTCTATATTCTACAATCCACAGTTTACTGTATCAGTCTAATAAGTCATATCATGATATATTGTTTGTGCTAACTGGTCCGATAGTCTGATCTTTAGCGAAGCATCCTTCCCCTTCCTCTAACCCCTCCCACCCCCCCAATGTTGACAAAATTCAGCCAAATGAAAGAAAATTACCGTACGACTTAGACTCTTTTGCTGACCTAAACACAATGGGAGCTACCAGTTATACACAGCTTATGAACGATGTTGCGTTTTAATTCTAAAAATCTTCATGCTGATACAATAAAGTATTTTATACAGCGATCAATTTTTAATGCTTTATTCATTGATTAAAAGAATATACATTTAACATAAACCATACAACATCAGTCATCAATTCAAACATTCAGCTGGTTTCCTTACATTTTCTGTCAGGAGTTTTTTTTTTAATCTGATCACATTTATAAGATAAAATCTCACCACATCTGGCATATACACACACTGTGCCAGTGGATTCACTCTACTGATGTACATATAAAATCCGCATGGTATGTGCTCACTGGAGACAAAACAGCGCACACCTGTCAAAAGGTCATTTTAATATAAGATGGTAAAACCATTTGTAAAACACATATAAACTTTTTCCATAAATAGAATCATATCTGGACATCTGTTGCATAAATTGTGTTTTCCAAAGCTTACAATATAGCAGCCAGGTCTCAGCACTGCTGGGCACCCACGTTGGCCACTTACTTTATTATTGCAGACTGTCCTTTAAACATTAAATGCACAACATTCGTACCACTTAAAACTGGGGTCAGGTGGAAGTCTCACAGAGACCACGTCTGTACCGCGGTTGCCCTGAAACAGTTAAATCGGCTTTTAAAGCCTCTCAGATATAACAAGATTTTAAAACATACTTCATGGAATGTTCTTCATGCATCATAGCAGCTCATACCTGTGATAGAACAAGCTTTGTATTTGTTTCCTTTCCTTCCTTTACATTCACTATTCACAGTGAAACAGGTGCATGTTTGTTAAGAGTTCTGAGGTTGCTGACTGAGCCACAGCACAGCTGTGTACCACAGGTCGAAATTCGACCTTATATATTACAATCTAGCAGTATCTGGCTGGCCAAAAGTTGGCCTGCCCCTGCCAGCATGTGGGCACTTCTTCGTTTTTAATCTATTCTTTGGCAGCTGACACAGGCGCTGACAGAGAAAATCCAGTGACTCGGTTGCTAGGGATTTCACGACTAATGTTTGTTTGCAGGTGTATACCCTTGTATTGAAGTCTTCACTGTTATGTTTTTACCTCATCGGAGTGCACATTCTTGTTTTTTTTTTTTTCCTTCTAAACTTTGGCCCAAAGCTAACTTTTAAGGAAGACGACACAACATGAGAACAAATGAGGAGGAGTTTGCAAAGAATCCGAAAGACTACAGCTTACGGAGTGAAGCTGTAAGCGCAGGTACCTGAAAAGCTAGCGTATCTCACCGCCGCCTAACAGCTCGGAAGAGCTGAGAAGGGCAGGTTAATCACACTTCAGGATCTGCACGTGAAACAAAGCAAGGTGAGCGTCTTACAACGAGCAGCCCTGGGTAGACTTCTCTTCCTTTAAGCCTATTAAGTAGCATGCTACCCGACTAAGCACACAACGACAGCACGGAAATCCACTGGGCCATGGAGACAGGTATTAAAAAGAGTTGGCTCCTGAGCACAGAACTCCGATAGAATAGTAAAAATCATTCAAAATGCAGTTACTCAATAAAAGTAAAGTTAGCTGGCAACCTCAGACAGCCTTCGGCTGTATCTCTGTAAGGTTTGGTAGACAAGTCCATTAACCGTGAAAACCCTAAACACACTGCCACTTTCAGCTTCTAAACCAATACCCGACTACGTTCTTTGATCAAGAAGTAGAATACACATATATAATTCTATATAGCTAATACTGATTAAACACAGCACAAAAGGGGTTAATTCACGCTACTGAAAAAACATAATAGGACCCTACTTGCATATGTAACCACAGGAATTGTAAATAAGGAGCTAAATGCCTTCACTGAAGCTTTGCATCTCTCTGTAAAAGTGACGGGTTGGCTCAGTGAAGACACTGAGCAGCTCTATGTCCATGACTGCGTGCCAAGGCCGACCCAATCCGAGAGAGACTTGCTCAATGAGATTGTGTACTGGATCCACATCCTGATCAGCCAGTTCTCCTTGGTCGAAATCAATGCTTTCTTCTGTGACTTCCAGAACTTTCAGGTCAGAGCCACGAAGACGAGCAATTGCTATGAGATTATGAGCCCAAACTGTGTAACCTAAGGGGGAAAAAAAAATATAAGTTGCTCTGTCATTTTGATACAAGGCATTTTGTTACTGATATACTTAACACCAAGACCATCTCAACATCCTTGCCAACCTATTTGGTCATATTCCATCTGGCAGAATCCCCCTACAGCTTTTTTTTCCCCCCGGTTGCAAGTTGTAAAGCCCCACATTGTATTCTGAATAAGAAAGTATCAAAAATATTTCACGTCTTTTGACCAAGCTTTTCTAGATCTGATTTTGTCACCATTTGTAGAGAAGCAGACTTCTACACTCCAAGGTAAGTTATAGCTACAATTTCAAACCTCCTGTGATCTACTCTGTAGTATAAATAAAATTTTTAAAAGTAATTGATTATTTTAAGTGAAAGGATCATTTTAAAACTGCGCTTGTGCTAGAAAATACCTGGTTTGCTTTTGTTGCATTAAAGGTAGAAAAAACCAAACCAAAACAAAGCAAACCAACAAAAAAACCTAACACACACACACAAACCAGAAGCCTCTCCAGGAAACAGGTCACACCAGTATAAAAAAAATTTTAAAAGTCTACATGTATCTTGTTATTCTATCTGAGATTAAACATAATTACAGAGCCCTGCCTTCCCATTAGTGTATACTGGCATCCCTCTTAAAAAACACCTACTCCCCAGTTACCTGTTAGCTTTCTGTACCCTGGCTCAGGCAAATGCTGAGCTCCTCCTTACTCAGATGCAAACCACAGATGATCTGGGAACTTCCCTTTTTGGGAGCTCTGCCAAGTCAGCCCTTCCACTGCAAAAGGGAAGGCTCATTTCTGCCTTCATCATCACTCTCACAGGTGCTAAGCCTCTTGGTGAGGTGCCCACTTAGACTCCAAGCAAAGCTGCAGTCTGCACAGTATTTGAACTGGGAAAGTCCAGCTGCTGAGAAATAAAAACTAACTGTGGCTTCATCTTCAACAATGCAGTCAACATGCTCTACATCATAATGTATCAAAATAAGACAGCTAGTTAAAGAACGAAGAAAAATGATGTCAAAGTAAAAAAAGTAAGGAGAGCTTTTCACTCTCTTTTCTTTTACTTTTCCCCTACTGTTTGTCTCCAAGGTTTCCTGTGAATATGTTGCTCAGGGTAGGTTTTCAACAAAGAAGCCTGCACACATCTGCATGGCTCATTTCCGGTATATTAACCATTAGGAATGCGTGAATTGCCACGATTCTCATCTGCTGATACTTCACCTCCAGCACAACTGTCCACAGAAGATGAAGCTGTCTGTCAACAAGGCTGCAGGACATGAAACCCAATGGAAAATTCCACCTGTCCGATGACACTCCCCTATTAGAATTTGAAGGCGCTCACAAAGCCTTCCAGTTATCTTGATCATAAAGGAACTTGCTAAAACTTACTTGACAGAAAGTGCAAGAAAAGGGAACAAGTGCAGTTTAGACCCCTGTACCATCCTTGTGGTTCAGGTATACGGTTTTTGCTATAACTTTTCCATGGTCAGACCCTCTATGCTCTGGAACAACCATCTTATTCTCAACTTAATCTAATTTTAAATTAACTCTCATTTCAGAAGTTTTACTTGAAGTTTCTCAGTAACCTTCCAGCAGCCAAAATGCCTCTGTCCAGTTGAAGTATTCAGATGTAACAGCGAATGATCACTTCACCACAAGTATCACTGAACAACAAATTCACCATGGGTAGCCCCATAGTTTGTTACTCCTTGCTAGTAAAAATTTAAACTGTAGTTTTTGCTCATGGACAGCATAACACTGAGAATCTTGTAGGCAATCCAATAGGTTTACAACACAAAGTCTTGAAAATCCACATGAAGTACCCTTCTCTTAAGGAGGAGGGGGAAGGAAGGCTTCATCCCCACAGGTGGGCTTTTTATTCACAGAGCCACATCATACTACTCTGACTGTCCTACTGTCCCCATCCCAAACAGCCACACACTCGTCACACCCTTCCTTCACTCTGCAATAACATATTTAATAACCTTCAATCAGCTTTCCTCTGCTCCTGAAGATGCTGCCTTGGTGGAAAGATGATATGACTTCCCACAAAAGACAGAAGGAAAAGAGTGTCCTCAGGGTATGTTTCCCCTCTTCTCTTTTGGTCAGTGACAAGTGGCAACCAAAATTATATGTAAATCAAAGCCTTTTTCAGAGCAAACTGATAGCAAAAGAGGGAAAACACACAAAAACACCCCAAACCAAAACAAAAAACCAAACACACACCTCCCCCCCGACAAAAAAAAACCCAAACCAAAACAAAAAACCCCACCCAAAAAGAAAAACCCTGAGAAGCATCAGAAACTGAAGAATAATCACTTCAGGAGACAGAAGAAACCTGAGAACTTGCACATAAAACTGTGCCACCTTGAACAAACCCACGATTTTTTTCTGAAGGAAGCTTGATAGAATCATGAAGAATATGACAAGTGGAGCTAGAAACCGTTATTGGGTAAGCCTCATTAAATACAAGTGTGAGGCTAAGGGACTGTCCTGAAGTATCACAGTGTTCTAGATCTTTCTTCCTAGTTACGTTCTTCTCACAGTTGCTACTCTGAAAGAAAAACACTTCTGCTACAGTACCAGAGAAGTCATATTCACAGCTTAAAAAAGATCAGGAGGCATTTATAAGCAGCTTAACTAGCTTCTGCCGCAAGGAAAGGGGAAAAGAAGGGGAAAGAATCTGAATCCCAACATCAGAGCAAGGGTGCTATCTGGCCATTCTCTACCCCAGGCTTACACAGCATCTCTTGAAAGGATTGCTAGACAGAACCGTAGAAGGCATTTGCTTTCTCAATGCTCTGCACAGATTAATACCTTCTACTGAACAGACATACACTGGTAGTAAGAGATGCTTGCACTAGCTTATGTTCAGATATTTTACCATCTTTTTAAGTTTAGGTAATATATTAGAGGACTTCCCCGTAGGAGGAAGATAATTTAAGGTAACTTTTTATTTTTTTCCCCTCAGATGTTTTCAAAAGGTCCTCAATTCGTATCTAAATGTTAAAAGAAACTGATAAAATCCACACTTAGCATGGTACGGTCACGTGCCAGTATACAAAATCTTTCAGACCTAGAAACTATAAAGGAGGGACAGATGAAATGATATTTTTTTTCCCCACTATGATTTTTCAGTAGAAGACAGCGGAAAACCTTTTTCTAGCAAATACAGCAAGACCTTTTGACTTCAACCAACATTCAATCCGAATATACAGCCTTCACTGCTGAAGGTCTCTCCTGTTTGTGCTGAATGACTGGAGATTTACTCCTCCAAGCAGTCTGGAGAAGGACAATCATTCTTACGCAACACAGTACAGTCATCGCTTAACTCCTTCATGCATTGGCAAACTTGGTTTTGGTAAGCCGATCCCAGCACAAACAAAAAGAACTGTTCTGCCTTGTTTCAGTTTCAGGTGCCTTAAATTTTGGCAGACAACCACACCTTCTAGCAAGTACTGTACTGATGACAGAGCTGAATACAAATGCACGCTTTTTTTTTTTTTTTCTTTTTCTTTGCAGTTACATCACAAATAAAATAGGTGGGATAAACCGAGCTCTGGTATTACTGGTGAAACCAAAGCCCTCAGCGAGGCAACCTCCTCAGCATCTTTTTCAGCTTTCATCTGCTGGCAAAGCCTTCCCAGACTGGTAACAGACTTCCTCCCCTCAGCCTTGGGGCACTTAATCCATGTTATTTACAAACAGGAAGCACAATCATCTAATCTTGCCAGCACATGAGCTCACAGTAAAACCGCGAGTGTTTTCAGGGTCCACGTTCACATAACCAGCCCCTTGGTGGAACTTCCACCGTGCAGACCACTTTCAGGATAAGCCTCCTGGAATGCTCAAGTCTTAGTTATCCTCCTTTCTGTGAGCAACCTAATTAAATCCTATGTGACTTCTCAATAGAAGTTAGTAAGCTACAAGCATGTTTAGAACTCATACACAGTAAACACCTCCGTATTTTCAAACACGAAAAAACCGGTGAAAGGTACAACAGCATGCGTAGCAACCGTGCAGCAGAGTTTTGAACAGCTCTCTGCTGAAACGCATTATGACTAGGAAGGCTGAAGCGTTGCAAGTATTTCAAAGTCACATACTATGCCCATGCAATGTATTACCTACCATGAACAGCTAGAAGAGAGAGTCTTGTGCACCTCCAGGCTAATAAGACAAGTGGATCTTCATTCCGGTTGTCGCTAAGATCTGGGAAGCCAGACATATCGATCACATCATTCATTAGTATAAAATGAGTGAGGAACTTGTCATACTGCCTGGATATGAGGTCAACAACAGCCCCTGAAACACAAGTGATGTAGCTGTCAAAGTGAATCCTCTCTAGGGGGATGCTGGGCTTAAGAATCCTTAGCATATCATCACTCTTGACATCAAAAGCCATTATATAGACCCGAAGATTAGTGCTGTTGCGAGTCAGCGCCTTCCAATTCTCATCTTCTGGCATACTGTCCAATGACTTGTGCATTATGGAAACACTGTGGACCAGGAGAGACAGTCGATGCAAAGGCACATGGTTGCTGTCAGCCAGGACTCTTGCCATTTCAGCTGTAAAATCACAGAAATCCAAAGCAAGCGAACGCAGATTCACAAAGCGCTCCAATTCAACCGCAGTGATAAGAGTGGTATTACCAGGGATGTGGTTGTCCAATAAGCTCAGATGCTCCATGGTGTTGGCTATGGGGTTTGATAAGGAGGACAATGATGTGGGAGTTACTATTTGCAGCATAAACCCACAAGACAGCCATTTCAATTGCCTGCTATTGCCTAGTATCTCTTCAAACAGCTGTTGTATTCTGCAAGTAAACAAAACAGACAATGATCCTATTAAACATAGTTTAGTCTTATAATTGCATAGCATTCTATCTTTTTTATTCAAGCATTATTCTTCTTTCATTTATGGCCTTACTCTGCAGGAAGGTGCTGTTGTTATAGTTCTTGTGAACTACAAACGTTAGAACCTGACTGCAGATCTCCCACAGCAATTTAACCTTCACTGCACTTAAAAGGTTAAAATTGTAAACTATCTTGAGAAAAATTATGTACTTTGTCTTTCAAAAAACAGTGGCACACTATGAACCTTCATTTCATGTATTTCTCAGCACGTATTTAACACCCTCCCACATACATTTTAAGGTTATGCAAATAAGAAAACCTGCAATGCTTTTAAAACACAGTTCTTGTTTTTAAAAACAGCTTTTCATATTTGCTAACCTCTCCAGAACTGCAAATTCAATATGGAATAAAAAAAAGTAATTTTCAATGAAAGGTTGCAGAAACTTCACTTTGAGCATAAGGTAGAATGATCTGGAACTACTTGCTTGACTTTGCTGATTAAAGGGTAAAGAACAAACATATAACATGATCTTTTAAGTCATTACGAATGTACAGCTAACTGGATTTCCCAGTGTCAAGTGGTTCAAGTTTTATCAAAACAATGTGGACCTGGTAACACTTCAATCTCAGATGATCACTGCCAGAATCCTTGTGCCATTTATTATGCACTTATTCTGATGCATCCCAACCTCTGCTATCCCTTTATTTTTTTTTAATGAAGGTATGTTCTTTAGGTTAGATGTTTAGGCAACAAAAGTATTTTAAGATAAGATTCTTAATATTAAATTCAAATAGTACAGTCCAACTCTACAAACTTTCTCCAAATAAATATTTTTTCAGCCTTTATCCCACAGCTGCAAAGGCCCAGAAGAGTCCTCTTGACCAAATGACAATTGTTCTTTGAGCATATACATTCTAGGACATGTGTAGATGACAGTTTGATCTCAAAGCCTGGTCAGCCAGAAAGAATGATCAGCATTTAAGGGAAGCAGTTGAGCCAGGCTATGCCAGTTCCATGAAACACCAACAAATAAGATGTAAACACTTCCAGAACAATCTCTGTGCCTCTAAATCAAGTAACATTTTGCACAGAACACTTTTTCCTTTATTGCTATGAATATCTGTACACTTTATACATGTAAGCAAAAAAAAATGTTACAAAGTTGTTATTCTCATCCATGTATCTTTAAACAAGACAATGTCCAGACAAAAGTAAGGGCTTATTTAGCCCAGTATTCTGACTGACAGCAGAGAACCACTCGTGTCTGAAGAACTGCAACAGAACAGGGCAAGGACGTAGGGATGTTTCTCAAAGATCTCCTTCATTTCCAAGAATTTGTAACTCAGACCTCGTGAGCCAGATGTGGCTTTCTGTATTTAGCAACCCTCAGGGAACTCACTTCTACAAATTCATCCAGGCTCCTCTTTGAGCCAAGCAAGCTTTTAGCAACAGTAACCTCCAATAATAAAGAACTCTGCAGTGCAATTCCCTTGCTTGCTCTGAACCTGTCACCTACTACCTTTGATGCCTCATAATCCCTCTGTTGTAAGAAAGCTAAAGGATCAATCCTTATTCGTCCTCTCACTTGCCTCTATGTGCTTTCTTCCTCCTCCTAAGAATGCACCGGGTTTGCACGGCCTGACTTCTCTTTGCAAGTGGAAGAGGTGGCGAGGTTATTGTAGTTATCTATTATACACCTCAGAATAATTCCCAAGGTTTTGCCTAGTACAAGTCCCTAGCTTTAAAGATTTTAGTTCTCACAGATCTTCTCCAAATACTTTTTTTTTTTTAAACAGAGGATTTGCAACTGTGACACAAACAGTTTTAAGCAACAAGGCAAGAGTCACAGATAGTGTAGTTTTGTTATTTTATTCCTAAATTATTTCACAGTTCAGATGAGCCCTGTTTGATCCTGGCAATGTCTGTTTCACAATTATTCCTGACAATGCTTAATTGAAGGCAGATTCTCTGACAATCCCCTAAAGAAAAAGGTTCTACCACAGGAACCTCTCCAATTTCTTCCAATTAACAAAGACTCTTCCCTCCCCACCCCCCCTTCACCATAAACATCTACGAAAGGTGCTGTAGTGATTGCAGCAATGGTAGAATTTATTTTGTAATAGTCCAAGCAGTGCTTGTATTATTTCACAGAACAAGTGAAAAGATGACAAATCAATTTTGAGATGCTCAACAGAATACTACAATCTGTATACCTCACTGCACTAAAAAGCTGTTTAAATTGTGCTTCTGATACAACTTAAACATCTAAGCTTAGAAAAGCACTGTTTTAGTATTCACACAACTTAATTAAAGGAAATATGATACAGAACTCTGCAGCTGTAGGGTGGGTTCTCTCCCCTGCAGGAACTGCACTAAAGAAGTTTTAAAAAGGAAGATGCTGATTCAATGCTATCAACTTTTTAGTGCAAGCACTGAAGTATTTAGACAAGTATTTAGGATCTACAGACTATCGGCACAAATCTAAGAAAACTTTCCAGCCACCTTCCACCAGCTGTTTGCCAATTTAATAAAAGGAGATCACATGTGTTAATAGTCAATATTTATTAGTGATCACTTTTGAATTGTTTTTAATACCTCCTTTATATAAGTTCGGACAGGAAGCACAATGTAAGCCACGTGCCATTAGTTTTAAAGTATTTCAAATAATTTTTTCAAACACCCCAACAAGGGGTTTTCCTCCCATGCAACTTCTTAAGCGCATCCTATTTTTCTTACACAGACTGCATCTAACTGGAGTTTGAAAAAATAGTTTGAATTGTATTCTAGTAATTTAGACACATTAAGTGAATTCTTGGGAATTAACATCTACTTTATTATTGTATCAAGTTTTACTAGCATGTACTAGTTTTATCCTAACTTTTATCCTAACTTACACACAGTTATCTTAAAGCTCGCTTGCAAACCTGAAGTTTAAGCATGGTTTAGTATGCGTAACACAAAATATAAACAGAGCTCAGCACATGCAAGAAAGCAACATAACCTAGTTGTGCCTCAACAAGCATCCTTCATCAGTCCCCTTGGCTTCCTGCAAGGAGCAATCATGGGATGCTCACCATCAACCTGAATGAAACCTACAAATGATCATACCGGAGCAAACTACTCAAAAAATAAAAAACTCAAAATAAATTACTTTCACAATTAATGGCCCAAATGCCGCTTTCAGCCAGAGGACAGACTAAAGCCTGACAAGACAGACTGAGTTACTGCTTAAGCCTAAAAACCAGTCCTGAGCAGTACTGAAGCAAATCAATGGCCCTGGACAGGAAACAAACATATTACACTAAGGTCCATATGGAGCCCATTTGTTTAATTAAAGACTATCAATCAAAATGTTTTGTTTAATAACAGAGGCTAAACCGGTTCTTTTGGAAACCAAACTATCTGAACCACATGGATCAATCACAGGAAACGGATTTCAGAAAGCCAAAATTTTAAACAACTACCCTTTGTTCAACTCAAGACAAATGTACTATTTACACTGAACTTCCCAACAGTAATGAACTATGTTGTAAAGAAAATTTTAGAAAGTAACCAGGGACACATATACTATACAGAAAAGGAATAAGCATTACAAACCCATGCTGGTCACTGCAAAAGAACATTTTTGAAAACACAATCCAAAACCTCCACTCCCTCAGAACAGCCCTTAGTCTTAACCTTTGGCAGCATCCGAACAGTTCTGTGCTGAGATTTCACCCGTGGCCCGTTACACCCATCTCAATGCTACGACTTAAGGAAGTGTCACATTTTCTTTTCTGACTGCTTTAATTACAGGAAGTTCCTGAAACAGCAAGTAAGGTTATCGCCATACCAGTTACAAAAATCCTCAACTACCAATAATGGTGGCTCTAAAGGTTGCTTGGTATCATTCAGTGTTAGTTATCAGTATCCACATTTCACTAAACTGCTGCAAATCCCAAGTGCAAAAGCCAAGACTAAGGAGCCACAAAGTGCTAGTGCTGCTGCTACTGCCGATGGACTTGGGAACACTGAATAAAACACCGCCAGCGTGCCTTTAATTTAGGGAAGAACAAGCAGGTCCCCAATACACTGTTTTATTCTAGCAAAAATACACCACCAAAAGCAAAGTAAAAAGAGGTAGCACTTATTTGCTCGTTCCAAAACATGCAAAGGTCAATATTCACCTCTAAAACTAACTTCAAATTAGACAACGAGTTTTCAATGGTTTGTGGCTCTAAAACATGCACACTTATTTTTGTTACTTGTTTGAAGAAACGTTTAACCATGCAATCAGCTGAGTAAACATCTGCTTAGGTGGCTCTCTTCAGGCCCCTTGGCAAAAATTTAATTGCATCTTTATGTTTTCACAACAAAAGATATGAGGAAAAAAAAGGAGCTTTTACCGAATCAGCCTTTTACCTGCATACAGCACTACAGCACCTATGTTAAATAGAATCCCAAATTGCTCTAGAGTTCTGCATTCTAAGCATAATGGATGACAAAGACACTGCATGTGACACACACCTGTATTTGCACTGTTTGGCAAATTTAAGTCAGGACCAAACATTCAGTTTGATGGCTGTGTTCACATACATACCTTGATCTGATAATTGATAATACACCTACACTAGTTCTAAAAAATAATAATAAAGGTCTCGAGTGGTTGCACTTACCCCACTCCCAAGCTACTGGGAGAAATATGTTTAAACAGACACAAATTAAAATTATGACATTCGGGTTTTATCTATATGAAAAGTGTTAGCAATACTGCTAAAATAGTTAACTTAGCATCTCTCTCTCTGTGGTAATTTATTCCAGAAGTCAGTAGCTTTTTACATTGCATTTAACCTTTCCCAGAGAAGAAGAACTAGTTATTCTGATTATATGCATTCAAGGACAGTACCATAACATAATTATGGCAAGCTAAAATACACCTCTGAACCAAACAAGCACATTGTGAGCTACGATCTTCCAAGAATTCTGCAAATACATAACCTAGTTTTGAGATGCAACTTGAAATAAGTTGTTTGTGCTTATGTTCTTTTTCAAGTTTACTTGCTACATGTCCTCAATTCTTGTGAAACACAATAGATTACTTCCTTTTCTAGTTTTTTTCATGTACAGCAACACTAGAGGTGCTCGTAACAACCCCCCATGCCTCCTCCCCTTTTGTTCCATTAACGTAATATTGTTTCTAGAACACAATGAAAAGAGGAAAGAAAGGATTCTCACCCTGCTGAGAAGGCGGGGAAAAAAAAAAGCCACAGAAACAGACTACTGCATGTAAATATCAGGAACAGAAATCAACTGAATTTAAGAATTTAGATGATCATCCTATTAAAAAACTTAGAGCTTTCTTAGTCATGTATTTCAGGCATGAAAATCTGTATTCTGTTACCTGTTTTTATTATTTTAATGTATTTGGTAATTTACAAATACAACTTACTGCTTAATCTTCTTGCCATCAGGGTCAACCTTGCCGAGGTATGTATTTGATATACTTCCATGTTGCTGCAGAATGCTTATATCCCCAAAGAGACTTAACTTCTGGAGGTTCCTATGAAATGACAAAATAAAAAGGAAGCTGTACACAAAAATTAAGACACCGTGAGGAATCATTCTGGATAAGACAAGCACAGGCAATAAGAACACATTATTACATGGAACATGTAGTCCGTTCTGGGAAAAATCCTACTGTCCTGGAATACAGGCATATATGGAACGATGAGACTGAAGTATAAAGGGGAAAAGGACGACACAAACTGCTGAATCCAGCTGTAAAAGCAAATGCCAGTTTTCAGTCACCACAGGAGTATTTTCAGCAGGCCGGCGCCATAAAGAAAAATTTTAGCAGTGCTTTCATGCACTTTTAAATCCTTGGAACGTGTGTATTAAGCGTCACAGATTAAAACATCAAACACCTATTCCTTTTAACACTGAAGGCCCAAGTTGAACACAACGACAAACAACCCTGCCTGAGCACTTATACCTTGCAGCTGGGTTACAAACGGGAGCCCAAACCTGCCTCAGTCAAGGCAACACAAGCCTCAGACAGGAAAAGCGAAAGCTCCCCACACCCTAATCAGTGTCTAATTTCTGTTATATCAAAGTAGGGGAAGCTGTTCTAATACTTCCCATCAGTGACCAGAAGAGGATTAATGGTCTACCACGACACATAATCTTAATTTTTAGAAGGGATACCTAAAAAGAAGTGAAAGAACAACTCCCAAGTTTATGCTGGACAGGACTCTGTGTGCTAGACAGTCAGATATCCTTTCCCTAGTATATAGTTTATTTCTCTGACTTGCATCTTTTCTATTCCTAAAAAAGATCAAGAGATGTGAAAATGACTGCAGTTTTAGACTAGTTGGGTGGCATTTAAGATTTTTATTTTTTTAACTAAGTTTCAGGTTTTCTTACTTATACGTGCTGTAAGTTAGATTTACTCCTAACATGCCATGACTCGTCTGCACTTGTTAATTAACACAGCAGAAACTCCAATTTCATCACAAATGGATACATAAGTTAAATTCATCTTAAACAGTAGATGCCAATTAACCTGTAGCTGACAATTAAGTGAATTACATAAAGCCTTATTTTTTGTTGTCTTACAAAATCATATGCTAATATTTCAGATCAGCTTTGAGGAAAATGCAATACAATTACAAAGCTGAAAGCAAAGAGAAGCTCTGGTTCCAGCTCAATACCTCCACAGTACGAGCTGATATTCTACTAAAGGCAGGGGGACGAGGGAGAAAGGATTAAGTAGCCAAGTTTTACATTTTTTAATTATGTATGAATTACAGCCTGTAATTTGTATCTACCATAACTCATAATTTACCTGTTTTGAAGTTCCTGTATTCAATAACTGTACGCTACTTTCCTGAAATCTATCCATTGTTGCACCTGCTACTTTTTTTCTTTAGGTGAACAACAACTTAATAGCCAGATCCATGAGCTTTGTATTGAGTCAAACAAATACTGGAGCAAAATACCCAAGATTTTACAAGTGTTTCAGAAATTCTAACAACTTAATATCCAGGGTTTTTTTACATACAGAACTACTGTACTGATGATACCCTGACCACATGCTCAATATTCTGTAAGTCTGACTAAGACAATGCCTGATCATACTGAAGAATAAGCTTGGCAGGGAAATCTGAAGATGTTGGCACCACCACTGAGAGCATTTTGGGCTCTTCTTTCCTCAAAAGCTGTAAGAGACAGTCTGGTATGACAGGGAAAGCAGCAGAAACCTCCACCTGGTGTGAAAGGCAGTGTTCGCAGCCAGTGCTATAATTAAGCTTTTATCTTCTGATCTCAGCACCTTAACTCTGAGAGCTAAGAGACAAAATGCAATCTTCAGAACAATTTTGAATCACCTGCAAATTCACATCACACACAGGTCTCCTTTTGTGCTACTCATGCTCCCAGTGAATGCTACTGTAGGCAGGTATGAATTTTAGAACCACAGGACACATGAAACACCATTTACGAATATCCCACACATTTTCACTACGTCTATTTGACTGCCGTTTCACACGCTACAGAGACACACAGAAGAGTTCTCCACCTCAGAACTTAAGCAATTAAAACATCCAATTATTCTTTCCATTCACAGGACAGCTATTACCATCAACAAATCTGACCACAGTTCAACACAATATTAGACTTCTGCTACTATCTCCAGTGTCATATAATCTCTATGTCACTCAGCTCACATCTCATCTTTATTTCAGAGTTAGTAAAGTGATTGCTATTTAAACAAAACTATTTAGAAGATAATAGCCATCTTTTAGCAAAAGTCCTAATGGCATCTTAATCCTATGTACTACCCGTCCACAGAGCTGGGGAAAAACATCTGCTTTGGGAGGTTTTCTAAAAAATTTATTTTTGACTAGCTCAAAAAGCGTACTAGAAGTAATAAGTTTCTCCATCTTCAGTTTTTGGTCAGTCTTTTTGAACATCCAATGAAAACAAAAAAGAACAAAACAGTCTTGCTTACAGTCACCATGAACATAGCAGTAAGACACATACTGTATTGTTATACTAGTTTTTGCCAGTTTCAGCCGCCTGCTCAGACTAACGGAAGAGAGTCATTAGAAAACCTCAAATACAGATGCAGTCTACCGTTTTAAGCGATTCACCAACTTTTGGCAACTCCAAGATAGATACCATACTTCACCAAGATACCACAGTTTTAGTATAATCTGCATTTTTGTTTCCACAGCAAAGATCAAACAAGTCACACAAATAAATGTACTGCAGAGGAAGGGCAAAGTGGGGTGTGGAAATCACTACCTTCCCATCTTCCTTTGTAAGCAGCTAGAGGAGAGACCATACCTTGGGATTTCAAAGTTACATAAAAGAACACAGAATTTTCCTACTGAACGATCGGCAGTTGCTTATTAGCTGCTGCTGAAGTGTGCACTGAAATGACTCACAAAAAGTTTGTCGTCCTCCCACCTGCCTTCCAGAACTTTGCTTTGAAAGATCAATTTGAGAAGGCGCAGATTATTAGGTTCTCTTAAGAGCCACTAAGAAACAAGCTGTCCCTCCTGGTATTGCTACAGAACGTGATGCCTACCCACCCCCCACATTATTTTTTTTGATAGGAAGGAGAACATCAACTGTTTAACAATAATAAACTTTTATTATTTTGCTTCATTTACTGTCATAAACATAACAGCTCATGGAGAAGTTACAGATCACTAGAAATGCTATTTTGGTACCTTTTAATTAAACAAATTATAGACTTTTAGAGCTCATCATGGTCCCAGTGCTACTAAAGCAATATTTTGGGAGTAATACGCTACCACCCACAAAATAAAGTTTATGGCTACTTGAGTTCTACCTCAAATATGAGACAGACCTAGAACACACCTTTTTGGATGATAACTGGCTGTCCAGAATATCATCTGTTAATTGTTTTTAAACCAAGCTGTGGACAAGTAGTTATTTCCTTAATTCCGTCACAATTAGCAAAGGTCCCTCTAAAACATTTTTCTAGAGACTCAACATGCAGACTGGCTTAGAAATTGGCCATTTTACCTTGTACAGAAAACACTTGTTAGCGAAAATACACATCATTCTCCTCTAACCAAGAGAGCATCTAGAAATAGCATTACTTTTAGTCACTGCTTTTCTTAGGTCCTGCAGTATTGTAAATCCTCAAGGAAGTCTAGAGCCACCTAAAGTTTTTTGTGGTTTTTTTTTTCTCCTGCAAGGAAGGAGGTTGTTACTGTATTCTTTAATAATAGACTTAAAAGCCTACAACAAGATTACACAGTTAAGAAACAGCATACCATTTCATAAAAGTATATTTCTTCCTCCCCAGTTCTGAAGTACAAGATGGAAGTTCTTTGAACTTCTCTGCCAAAAAGCTATCATAAGGGCTGACAGTAGTTATGAAAGAACCATCCTGTTTTAAACTTAATTCCGAAAGGAACATATTTACGGTGATTCAGCCACTGAAGAAGTTAAAAACACTGCTGTTTGCATTTTTTTGGAAATTACAATAGCTATCCCATATACACGACAGACAGCAAACACAAGGAGGAATTATTAATTATCTTTGAGTTACAGATGAATAAAAAAAGCAGAGAAATAAATTGACTGGACTGCTGTCATTCCTTAGACAAAATTAAGCATCAGGCAGGTGACAATGCCTCCGGTTTAGACACGCGGTGACAGTAAGAACTAAGCAGCCATTTGGAATACGTTAATGCTCCTTCCCACCTTGATTCAATGTCAAAGCTCTACTTACAGAGCTCAAAAAACAATGTTCTACATGCAAACTAATCAGTTATCAGTAGTTACCTTGCAAGAAAAAAAAACCAAAAAAAATCAAAAATAAAGCCTTGTCTGGTCAAGAGGAAGAAGGATTCTATTCACAAAGCAAATCTGAATAAAAGGCCAAGTGTTAAAAAAAGCCTGCTGTAATAACCAGGTACCCCATGCTCCCCAGTAAAGAGCAGCATGCAAATGATTTGAAGACAGCAAGAAAGTACAGTAATGCAAAAATCCTGTCAAAGCTGGTAACTTTTCACCTCTGGCTTACCACTGAAATTATACTAATCTACCAGAGAACAGGCGCTGGAGAAACAACTACTTCTATACGGTATTTTACTGCAGTCCTGAGCCACCCTGTTTATACAGAATCTGCAAAAAGAACTTCAGAAAGCAAGGGTCCTTGTACAAATTTCAGATAAGGCCATGGAGAATTAATCTTTTTCAAAAGAAAAAGTATACCAGAAGCCTTCTCACAAGGCATTTAATTTTGACAGCCTCATATTTTAGTGACAAAAGGGGGGGAGGGAGAGGGAAGCATTCTAGTTTTTTTCAGTGAAACCTCCAGGCAGTATCTCCTACAGACACTATTTTAAAATTCTAAGTCCATGTAGTGATACTTTTCTCTGATCAGATAATCACCAACATAGCTTCAATATTATTTCCACTTATGACATTAGCAGGATTTCCCAAATATTCAACAGTTAAGTGAAAGCTCCTTAAAGGCAAGAAAAGACTGATCAAGAGAGATGATCATGATTTGCACACCGAGGATTCACAAGGCAAGAAACAAATTAAGACAAAGGTGAGCTGGGACCAACGAGCCGTTTTCAGACGTCAGGTCTGTAGCTCTCGACCATCGCAGTCGCACCACAGGAAGAACCTGCGGGGCACAACAGAGCAGAGGAACTGAAAGTGGGACTTCACACACCACATTTGCATTCATCTCGAACCAACGAGGAATTACATTTAAAGTTCTCTTGCTACAATTCAAATTAAAAAAGCAAGGAAGGCCTCAAACTACTCTCTAATCTCTCCAGAATCAAAGAGAGGCGGTGACTGGACCATGATTCAGTTGCAGACAGTTTTCCAAAGGCCATCAGCAAGGTTTAATTCATTCTAAGGACACCTTGAAACACTTGCAGGGGTTTTTTTGTTTCTTGATGGCTGAAGCTATATGCACACAGAGGGGAAATAATATTAACCATTTCCTATCCTAAAATCTGCATGGCTTTCCAAACACATCAGAACCTAACTGTAATATCCTTGCTTTCCTGTCCTGGGTGCTGACTGGAGGCCATATATTAGGATACCTGATTATTATCTTTTTTTTTTAAAGACACTTATCTTGATCACACCCATATGCAATAGGAGAAGGTAAACATTTTCATTTTAAAGAACTCCAACCTGAGGAAATTAAGTATCTACCCTGCCAAAGCAGGTCTGCAAAAAAGCATTTAAATTCAATTTGGTCAACAAAGTCCTATGTCTGAAGTGCTTTTTTTAATTAAAAAAACCCCAACAATAACAACAACTAAAAAACCCCACAACCAAACATAAAAACCTCATCCTCGTGAAAACTGAGTCAAATCTCACTTTAGCAGTTAACACGAAAGCTCAGGTTTCCAACGGCAAAACCCCTCCCAGCTGGAAAGGCAAAAGTACTTTACCGGGGGGCAGTGCTCCATCATCCCTCTCCCTCCAGAAAACAACACCAGCGCCGTAATTTTACCATCCCACCCCCCCCTCCCAATCAGTTTCTCACGGCGTTAATTATTTTTGCGGTCACGCATAAGCGGTCCAAAGCCTATCAGCCGTAATTTTTAAGGGAGAAAGCAGCCTCGTTCGGCACCACATCCAACTCCCCGCTCCGACTTGCTCTACGGGAGCCGCATCCCTCCCTCCCGCCATTCCTCCCGAAGGAAGGTGAAGTTTTTACCATGGCAGCTCCGCCCGCCTCGCACAACAGACGAACCGCTCGCCAGCGAAACGCCGGGATTTGTATTCTCCACTAAACTACGGAATACGATGAAAATTAAGGCAGTTTGAAGCAGCTCGGCCTGCCCACCC
>VZSF01009816.1:639755-672994 GCA_013398295.1 Chionis minor | reverse complement strand
CCGCCCCGCCCCGCCGGGCTGAAGCGCGGCTCCGCGGCCGAGCGAGGCGGCAGCGTCTGGGCGCCCTGAGGGGCCGACCCGGCAGCGCGGTGTGTCGTCCCTCGTCGTCCCCCCCCGCCAGCTCCTCCGCCCTCACGCAGTGCCGGAAGCCCGGGCCCAGGGCGAGGCTCCGGCAGCCGCCGCCGGTGTCTGTGGGAGCGCGGAGCGCTGCCGGGGGGCGGGCGCGGGAGAGCCCGGCCGGCCGCCCTGCCCCGGGCGCCTTGTGTTGAGGGAAACGTGGAAAGGGCGGCGGCCCGTATCTGCCGGCACGTACGGCTTCCGGCCGGCGAAATTACCTCAGCAGCGTTCCTGCTGCTGCCTCGGGAAAGGCGCTGACTGGGCAGGAAAGGCCGAGCGCGACGGAGCGTCCGACATGTGACGGGACTGGATGCGAGCCCGAGGAGGATCCATGAGGGAATGCTCCACATCTGAGTTCTCTCAGTTTCTTAAAACTCACCCCCTTTGTAATACCCGTGGGCCAACATCAGCTGTAGGTGTGGAAAGATAGCTTCTCCTCTGCATACAGAATTTAAAAATCTGTTACATACTGATGCTGCAAAGGCTGAACGTCAAGGTGAAGTTAATTGCAATGGTACATGTAAGTTTTACGGTTTTAAAAAAACCTGATTGAAATAAAACTGAGTGCTGCCAGTATCTCTGAATAATCCACAAGTTTATAGAACAACGTTATATCTGAGTGTACGGAAATGTACGCACGAAAGAACAAAAGATGTGCTAAGAGAAGTAAAGCGTAGGCTCCTCTTTGCATTCCGAATAGGGTCACGTTATAATCAGATTTATCAACAACCAAATCTAAAACACCCCTCTCCCTTTACTCCATGACTAGCCATTTTCTCTGTGTCACAGCAGGGGTGAAAAACCAGTATCGTTTCTCTTTTCTTGAATCTGGTCATGGGGGAAATGTGACCGAATCTTCTGTTTCTCCTTGATTAGAGAGAAGGTCCCAGAGGGGCAGATGTTATTGAGAAAGTGAGACCGTAGGAAATTCCCAGCTGGACAATTCTCCTGTCAGGGGCCAGTGTTGCTTCACACACCTGCGCCAGTGATTTGGACCTGCATAAACAACTGAGGTAAGGACTGTGCTACTCCCACTGGAGATTCCCCTATCAGATTAGACCGAAATTCCCCAGGCAGTCAGGATGCAGGCTCTGAAGCAACTAAACTCATCTGGCCTAGGAGGATGCAAATGAAAGGAACTTATGCGCCTACACGTCGCCATATTTTAATACCTACTCAACAATTCCACATGGTTGGGCTGATGATGAGTCAAAGGACTTCTGAGATTACTCACTGTCTTAATGTATGAATCAAGCTTTACGATTCAGTGCCCTGGGATTACCAAAGTGGCATCAAGAAGGAATGGCTTATGAAGTTAGTAGTTTTGCGTTTCTTGTTGCCTTTGTTGGATTGTATTGGATCGGCAAACGTGGCATGCTGGGATCACCCCTGTGATAATAAACACTTTTACTGTGACCGTTGCATGGCTGCTTACTCAGCTCCTGTTTATCAGAGTTATGTTGAAAAACTCAATCTCAGTTTTGAAAAAACCTTCAGTTTTGTAGGCTTGAGTGAATAAATGGGTCTGTCTAAAGCTTCAGGTCATCGCAACTATGGCCAAGTGGTTCAACACGATAAATGCCAGACTTGGCGAGGTTCCCTAGGTTCAATTTATCCCCATGGCCAGTGTGGCACTGAGGCAGCTAAATCTCCGAAGCTGCCGATTCTGGGTGTTGAATCACAGTTTTCCCCGCTTTGGACATCAGAAATGTGCTTCAGCTTGACCAACAGTTGATTTCACGGTGCAGACTTCTGTTAGTACTAATGCAGTGACTGCAGGTTGATGGGACCTTGGAAAAAGACATGCATCTAACTTGCTTGCAGGCTTTAGGGAGTACTGGGTGGCTCCAGCAGGTAGCTGGTCAGACGTCTTTTTGTGGAAGCACTAGGCTGTCAGTGCGACTCCAGCGTGTAGCCCTCCATGAAGCCACTCGCTAAACATTTGAAGTCAAGGAGGGTAACCAGGAATCTTCAAATGGCTGAAAGGCAGAGGAGCCGTACTGCACATCTTGGAGGGTCTGAAAAAGAGGAAACCATTCCAAAGCAGTTCACAGGCAGGAGATGGCCGTCATTTCCAATTTCCATTCCATTTAACCAAGTTAAAGTTCACCGGACTTGAAGGTCACTGGGTTGAGCAGCTGATGTCAAGACCAGAGGTTGCCAACCCCCCGCTGCTTCCGGAGCTCTGTCCTGCTAATTGACAGATAACGAGATAAAGCTGACGAGCAAAAACCAAAGTACAAGCTTTCTCAATTACTCAGGCCCTTATTGCTATTTTGGTGCATTGATAAGACATGCGTGTTTCTGGAATTACTAACTTGGTGTGTGTCATTAGCGACCCGCTATGAACTTGGGAGTTCATCGCCAGCTGCAAGAATAGACACACTGAGTCAGAGCAAAGCAGAAACAGAAACCCAGCACCATTCGGAAAACGGTGCTTCCGTGTGTGCTGTAACAAACTGAAATGACGCCACTGCTGCGCTGATTTCAGTTCAGCAGTTAAACGTTGAACTTGACCATGAGCTTCCTGCGTAATCTTCACTGGTAAAATATTCTCCAGGTCACACAGTTATTTGAGGAGGAATCGGACTGCAGCGTTCCGCTGCAGCCCTGGTAACGATCCCGATGGAGCCGGGGAAAAACCCAGGCGCCGAGCTGTTACCGCTCTGGCTTTGCGGAGTGAGGGAAACGGGATGAATCCCCCTCCCGGGGCCGGCGGCAGGTTCCCGCGCAGGACAGCGCTCGTCCCCGCGGAGGCTCCCCGGGCCGGCCGGGCCGGTACCGGAGCTGTCGCGGCCGCGGCGCTGAGGGCAGCGCTGGCGGGCATGGGCACCCGGTAAGGCCGGGAGAGGTAAGGGGTGGCGGAAGCGGCGGGTGGAAGCGGCGCTCTGTACAGCGGTCACCATAGAGCTGGAGGAGCCGCTCTCCCCCCGCCTCCTTCCCGAGCCTCTGGCATTTCCGGTTCGGTGCTCCGTCACATCCGGGCGGCTGAGATGCCGGTAAGGCGGGCGGGGGGAGGAGGGGACCGGGGCGCTCCTCCAGGACTCGCCGCCCTCTGCGCGGCACGGGAGCCGAGCGGGCCGGGGAGCGGGGGCGGGCGGCCCGGCTCTCCCCGCCGACCGGGNGCCCTCTCCCCGGGGCTCCGGCCGGTATCCGCCGGGCAGCCCCCAGCGTCGCCCCGGCTGAGGCGCGGGCAGCCGGGCCCGGCGGCTCCGGCCCTCGTCCCCGTGGGTGGCTCGGGGCCCGCCCTCCCGGGCGTGGGCCGAAAGGGGGCAGCGGGGGAACGAGCGGGGATGTTCCCGAGCCCGGGCTTGCGTGCGTCGGTCTGAGTTACTCTGCTGCCGCTGGCTTTGTTACCTTGTCCCGTCACGGCTCCTGTACGGAGCTGCACTGCTTGCTGTCAGCAGTACCACAGGAAAGCTTTTAGGGTCTCTTTTTAAGGTGATCCAGTATTCTCATTATTTTTTAATGTATTCAATAGATTTGCAATTGTGATGAAAGGGGGGGCGTGGCGAAGAACTGTAGGTAGTTCACTTTCTTCTCCCATCATTAGCGTCCCAGTGTTTTCCCAGTAGGCAAAAATAGATACAAACTTGTTCCCATTTGCCTTTGCAGCCCAAAGAAGAAATGTTACAGGGGTGTTTGTAAAATAACTTCTAATTTACCTGTGTTCATCAAGATACTTCTCGTAATTAGAAATATAACAATTGATAGGAAAAGCAGGGGTTTCTTGGTGACAGGTTGTTTGTATACGGTTGCCTTTTATCAACAGTTTGGATAATCCCGCTATTTTGCAAGCTGGGAATTCAGCCTCCTTGTCTCTTGCGTGCTCTGTGTGACTTTTCAGTTCATCCTACAAGTTTCTAGGACAAACAGTTTTTCATTGAAAATGAGCTGTTGCAAAGAAAAGGTGATAAATAGCCTTTGAAAATTAATTTTGCAGCATTAGGATGTTGTTTTGCTGACTCAGTGACAACAGAAATGCAGGAACCTGGGTAAATGAGTTTTCCCAGTACTTAAAAGTATGTTTTACTCTTACGTGCAACATGTGCTCATTTTTTTTGCTTTGTTCTCATTTTTTTGTTCCCATCTCTTTATATATCCTTCTTTGTTGTTTTAGGTTAAATTGAATATTTGCGCAACACAGCTTCTTGCAGAAGGACCACCGCACTGTTTTACACTTAGGAAAATATGATAATAAACAGGGAGTGTCATCCTCTCTGAATTTAAAAAAAAAAACATATAATCTGTGCCTTGCTGAGGACAGCGGCAGGAATCGGACACTTGAATCAATGTTATCGGATGAGTTAGAATCCAAACCTGAGGTGAGCAATTATGAACTGGGTTTGGTTTCCAGGAACGTTTATGGGCAACACTTAGAAAAAGTTCAATGAGTTTACTCAGTTTGCTGCTTACATATTAATTTTTAAAGTGTTTTCAGTGGCATCTTCTAATGCTTCCATGTTTTGATTTAAATGTTAAAAGATTAAAGACTATTGCAGGTTTTTTACCCTCCTTTGAAGTGTAAGCCGATACGCTTGCCTGGCTGTTCTCAGGTTACATTATTTTTTTTCACTATTATAATGTTCTTTCTGTCACAAGAATAAAATAAATTATTGTATTGACTACTTCTTTCCCTCAAACCAAGTTGATTTGACTTGGTTTTGGGGAGTCTGGATTATTCCATTAGCATCAGCCAGACCTGTTTTTTACAGTGTTCCTGTTGCTATTAAGCAGTTGGTGGAAGCGTTAGGCAGCACCTGGGGGGTCCTGGTTGCTCGGTGTGAGGCTGCTGGACTGTTCCCAGGTTCAGCCGGTAGCACGGCTGAGCATGAATTGCAGTGATGTGTGTGTGTGCGCGCGCACAGTGCATGCACAGCTGGCCACAGGCAGATTAATGCATACACAGATAAAGTACCTTTAAGAGGTAAACACAAACTGCATGAACAACACGAAAGCTTGTTAGTGGAATATATCTATACCCTCATCACTCAGCTCATGCGTACTCACATTCACAGGTGTCTCTGGTCTCCACCAGGCCTAAAGTCTTTCTGGTGTCCGTGCCCAGGCCTGGGGCTTTTTAGCCAGTTTCTGGCTGGAATCTTGTTTTTTTTCCAGACTGGTGGTCTCCTACTCACAAATTAGTCAACTACAAGTTTAGTAGAAGTGCACTCGCTTGCAGGGCAGATATTTAGGAATATGTTTAGTAAGTAGATAGAAGGAACTGCAGTGATCACAGTGGCGTACTGGCCAGCAGCCAGCTAACATATCATTGGAATGGATTGGAAACTCTTCTTTCCTCTCTACCCGTGGTTCTTTCTCCACTTAGCTCAGTTCCCCCTTTGATCCTGCCCCTAAACATTGCATAGTAAGTTTTGCACATCCTGCAGTCCCTGTTGCATCCAATAATAAGTTTGGTTTTTCCTATAACCCAAGATAATTTTGTTTGGTTACCAGTTACGAAAGCTCTGGTTGAACCTCCTCAAGATTTCACTTCAGCAGCGGCCTCTTGACAGTGTCTGAGGAGTTCTGGTCTTTTGTACTCTAACCTGTAATTTGCTAGATACAGCTGTTTGCAGATACGTTCAACACAATTGTATCAGTGCATTCGATTTATTACCTCTCCTGTTTCTTGCCTTTGTTTTTTAGGCTAAATAGCCATTAGCTAGCTATCTGTACATTACCCTACTTAAAAGTGCAGAGGACACTTACAGCCTTGTGTCCTTCCTTTTTTTGTTCTCAGCTTTACAGCTTCAGAAGGTTAAGGTTCTAGAGCAGAGGACTTAATACTGCTATGAAGTACCTTTTGAGGAAGTTCACAAGTGTAAATAGAATTGGTTTTATTGAGTCTTCTGTTTCTATCCCTTTTCAGACCATGTGCAGTACCTTAAACTGGTACTCTAAAGAGAATGATAATGACATAGTGGTAATTCATCACAGCCCAGGTGATGTGGTAAGGTATTTGTTTCTTAGCAGAGCAGCCAAAGTCCTTCCAATCACACTATTGAGGAAAAGTAGCTGCAAATTCATAGTAGCCCTGAGTAGTGTCGGTGTGGGCTGCAAAAGGAGTTCCTTTCTCTTGCCTTGTGGTTGATGTAACTTCTGTCAAATTTTCTCCCAGCTCTGAAGGATAAGGTGGGGGACTTTGTTACTTCAGTCTGTGAGCGGGTGGATTCCCAGAGATTATTTCTGACTGCCAGGGACCAGGATGCTTGTTCCCTTATTCCTCAAATAGGAGCTGTAAGTGGGCCCTGTGTTTTCTCAACTTCAGTAAGGTATTTGTTGGACGTGTTTATGTGATAGTTCCATTTCCCCATGGCAGAGTTGCATTTTGTTCCCAGCAAGCCCAGAAGACAGTAGGCCATTCTCAGTAGGAAGCGGCCTGATGCATGAAAGCTGTGGTGGTTGCAGAGGGCATCCTTTCCATAGATGCCATCTTGATTTTTTATCTTCTGGTGACCCATACCACCATAATTCTTACAGCCACTGGTGTTCTTTCATATCCCCTACCATGGGAGAAAGGTATTAATTAAGAGCTAGCTGTATTTGTGTAACATCTAGATAATATTAATTGAAGCACTATGGATGGATTGAGTAAGCTTCTTTGCTACTGACTTTATCCCTAAAGAAGCCACCAATCTGCCGGTAAACGTTTAATACTGAAGTAGAGGTGAATCCTCCTGTCATAGGAAGTTACAACGCTATTGGAGACAGTTTGTATGGGCAGATGGATCTGCTTTTTCTTTTCTGACTCCCTGCCCCCAAAGCTGTGTTACCAGCATTCCTCAGGGAACCGATAAGATCTGCATTTTGCATGCTTTAAGCCTTGAGGGTGGTTTGTTACAATTGCAAATATTTCCAGCCACCTCCACCACCCTGGTGCACTGCAGGGGGCTTTCTTCTGTGGGGGGTAGCTCCAGCACAATGAAGTGAAGTACAACCCTGGTCTGTAAATTGAATTGGCAATTAAAAAGGGGGTGGAGGGAGGGATTTTAGCCTCTCCTTCCTCTCCTTGTTAGCACCTCACAAGGAGAGACTCTTGGGAATGAATTAATTCTCCACAGGTTGTATGGGAGGGGGGAATCCTAATTTCCAGCTAATGAGCTTCTAGCTCTCCACATCCTTCAGCTCCAGCCTCTGTTTTCCCCTCCACCCCTCCCCATCTGCTAAATGTTCTTTTAGCCTCTTCATTTTGTAGTGGTTGGCTGGTTAAATTTAGAACAAAACCGGTATCGATTAAAACCACGGTCCCTGCTGCTGTGTGAGTCGAGTCTAGCTCTCCAGTGGGAGGATGGATCTGAAGGTTGGTAGCTGGGCTGGGACCCCTGTCCCTCCCAGCCACCCCCACCTCAAGCAACACAGCTGCCTGACACTTCTTGGCTTTTGAATCATCTGATCAAGGGGGCCTGTTATAGGACACAAACTTCAACTGTCTCCATCCCAGATGGCTGTATTTTCACTTGTTTTTGTAGTGTTTTGTGTTACTTTTAGGAGGGGTCTAGGAGGGGTTCCCAGTTGTTCAAACAGATTTTTCGATGTTTGGTTTTTTGTTTGTTCCCCCCCTGCCTTGGGCCAGGGACATTTTACAAGCTTCTTGGTAAAACAGGCATTCTGCACTGCTTGTGGTGATAGACCCTGGGATCATCCTATCGAACCATCTTGTGTTGACCAGCAGGGATAACAATTATTTGTGTAGTGACAAGAGCCAAGAAATGTTTTACGCTTTTGGTACATACACTGTCTACATTGCTTACAGGATTTTCAGAGTTATGTTGTGTTTCAGCAGGAGTACAAGGAGGGTATATTGAAGAAGGTGGTATGGCAGAGCCAAAAATAAAATTCTTCATAGCAAGATGCAGCTGGATTTTGCTCATTTTGTCCCTCCAGCGCTTATAGGTTCCCTCTGTATGACTCACATCTGGGCCATAAAGTTGGAATCTCTAAGTTGAGGATGTCTTTTTGCAATTAATTAATATTAAAACTTGTTTCAAATTCCAAGGGATATCTTGGCTATAGAGTAAAGCCACTTTACACCTTTTATCATTCCTTTTGTGTTCTGTTAATATTCTATACTTTCAGTTTCCATAACTATTCCTGCTTAGGTGTCCCAAGATATTCTGTCTGCTTGGTTACAAATTCTAGCACTTTGGCCATATTTGTGAAGAATCAGTCCCCTCCTTACACAGGGATTCTCTAGACACCATCTTAGGAATACTTCCAGCCTAGCTGGATCTTGTTTGTGATGCCAGATATTATGCGGTTATGAGATCTGACAAACTGTAGTGTCCAGGAGATTCCTCCCCTCCTGGTCGTTCAAACAATAGACCACGGACTGTTCCCAGGTGCAGTCAGAAGGCTGAGCCTGATCTGTGAATATGCGCCCGTGCACAGAGACAGTGCAGACACGGGTGGCTGTAAACTCTGACACATGCCAGGGCAGTACCTTTAACAGCACCCACAAACACGACTGGCATTCACATGGAACAGGAAGACCACAAAGGGCCTAATTCTGTTCCTACTCATCAGGTGATCAGGCTTGAAATTTGCTAGTGTATCGTCACACGTGTCGTCTCTCTGCTGACGTGCATACTCACAGTCATGGCTCTGTCCAGTCTCTGCCAAAACTTGAGTCCTTCCAGGATCCATCTCCAGGCCCTAGGCTTTTTAATCCAGCCTCTGGCCAGGATCCCGGGTTTCCAGATTGTGGTTTCCTTCTGTTCGCAGGCTAGTCCAAGTTGAAGCTAACTAGATGAACATATTTAGGAGCAAACAGCATTTGAGAAGAAGATGGGACAGACTACAGTGACGAGGCAGAGCAGCGTACTGACCCACAGCCTGCGAACGTGTGGTCGACCCATATTATCCCCCACCCCTTTCCTGTTTCCAGTGGTTGTTCCTCTCCTATCCACCTTGATCCCTCCCTTTCCCCGCCTTTCATTCTTCCCCTAAACATCCCTAAGTTTTTCACATTCCCACAGCCTCCTCTTAAGATAGCTTTATAATTTGCCTGGTCCCAGAATTCCACCCATATTCCATAAGATATTTGCCTACGGTATGTGTTCTAGTAACCCACTATAATATTGTTCCTATCTCTTACAAAGTTTCTGGTTGAATTTCTTCAAGGTCACACTCAAGTTGTTCCTGTAACTTCCCATCCGTCAGTGTCCCAGGAGTTCTGGTCTTTGTTATTCTGTCTTATCTGCAGTTTGTGTATCTGCACGTTTAATTCATCACCTCTCCTCTTCCTAGTTTGTCTTTTATGCTGAATAGCCAATTACCAGATACCCTTAGAATTTCCTATTTGCTTTCAGCTGCAAAACCAAATTAAAAGAAACTTATGAAAGCAGCATAGTGTTTGTAATTAGGTTTTTTCCCCCGTATTCTGGTTGTTCTGATTGTCACAAAGGTATTCAATGGTTTTGAACAGGAAGGAAGCTTTCTGAGAGTACTTGGCTGTCAAGATACAACCGTTACATGAAAATTTGTATTATCCCTGAGTTATTTGATGTAGAGTTGGGAGGGATATATTTGGCAATTGGTTTGCTTTAGTTTATGGGAAGGGTTGGGGTTTTTTATTCCCGATTTTAGCAATGAGCACGATTCACCTATTTTTGTTTACTTTTGCTTCTTTTACCCCCTTTTCATTCTCTCTACTAGCTTGTCATTACTTTACAAGGAAAATTAAAAGGATCTCTTTTCTTTTGAACATCAGTTTGTAGCTGCTGCATTTTGCTTTTCCCTAGTGATTTACTGTTGCTCTGTGGAAGCGGAGGATTTGAAGCAAAGCTTTCCTATTGTAGGAGGAAAGTTTTATCTAAGGCTTTCTGTATAAAAATAGAAAAGTCCATAAAAACAAGTGTTTTATGGTGGGTCACGAACAGCTTTTAAATGAAAGACAATCCAGTAATTTAGAATCATCTTGCTGCTCGCATTTTTTAGTCCAACTTCTGGCTGCCTTGCTCTGTTGTTCCTAACTCCCTTCTCTTTTTACCCCTCTTTCTCCTGTTTTTTAAATCTAAAATTAGAATGCGCGGCCTTGAGGGAGGAACAGTCTCACGTTGCCTATGCATTTTTTTGACAACATAAAAATAGTTCCCTCTTCTGAGTGGGGCCTCTGGATAAACTTACAATATACCGAAGAGGAAAAAACGCTAACCTTTCAAACTGCAGTCTGGCTTGTGGCCTAGTTCAAGTGGCATATTGCCATCTGAATGACTTCAAGACTTAATTTTTACTTTCATAATTGTCAGTGATGAGAGACTGCTCCTAAGGGAGGGTGAGCTGGGAGCCATCAGTGCCCTCTCTGACCAGGGCACAATCCTGCAGCAACCTGAGCACAGCAGGCAGAGACGGGTGCTGGAAACGGGGTCCATCCACACCCCCGAATGCGGCAAAGGGATGAACCAGGCCAGGGTCTATCCAGAGAGTCCAGTCAGGAGTAGCTGGAGACGCTGATGCAGTAAAACTCTGAGATCCCTCCAGGAGACGGGGCTTGCCACACAGCTTAGAAAGGGGCTGGGGATCACAGGCTGAGCTTAGATGGAGCCCCCCAGGCAGAGGGTGTGACCCCCCCAGGTGAGACCTACTTAGGACAGTTAAGGCTTTGGGGCTATGACAGCAGTAACTCTTCAAGGTAAAGCTGTTGGAGGAAGCATCAGTATTTCCAGTGTTTTCATGAGACAAAATAAGCATAGAGAAATCAGAGCCCAAACTATTAAGTTTTCTTTGATTTAATGAACTTTGTCCTTATGTAGGAGAGGCTTAAAAGACTGGTACCTGCTATAGAAATAATTTGGAATTGAGTGCCACTAGTTCTGAAAATTAAATACTAAGACAACATACAAAATAAGAATCAAATTATTGGTGACTCTTAGGTTTTAATCACAAATATACCATGGGCATATCATGCTTTTTACTCTGTTTCTTTTGACACTGATGAACCATCTCACTGCACAGACAATTCCATCTGGGCTCTGTGTAAATGCATGCTAAAATGTGTTGCAATGAGGGTAGTAGCTTTTGAATAACTGTCTTCTACAGTTTCCTTCTAAATGCCAAACCTAAAGGAAGTCTGTTGCATACAGTTGTTTGCTAGGCAGCAGCAGAATGCAGGATCTTTATGTCAAGGAGTTTCCTAGAGATAAGGAATAATGACTTGAGGGTTAAGTTTTTGGTATATTGTTATTTTTCCGTATTTCTTTCCTTTCATCTATGTTTTCCAAAATTTTTTTTGAGAATTGAATATAGGAGTAAGTCTATTGGACAAAACTTGCAGCCAAATAGATTCTGTATATGGTTTTTGAGAAGCATTTTCTCTGACATGTGGACTATGTGTCCAACTATGTCCAGTGTCTTACAACTGACTCCTTTCAGTCTTTCTGGTCTCTGAAAGTTTAATTCCATAGAGGGGAGGGATTTGAGACTGTATTTGTTAAAAAATACAATGTGGAGTTCACAGAAGAATTAGTTCAGTCTATTGAAAAAGTTGGGCTGTTGTCTCCTAACTCCCAGCAGCACTTCCTTTCTTAAATCAGAGTATTTTAGTATGGACTGCTCTGGTACTGGTAATGGAAAAAAGAGAGTCTCATTTCTGTGCCTTGGAGGTAAAGAGGAGTCTGGCATTATATCCAGTGGTCTTACAAAAGCTTGACATGTTGTCAGGGGGACAGGATGAGTAAACAAGGTACATGCTTTGCTGCTCTGAACTTGTTTAAATACAGGAAGGCTTTCAGGGGTGAGGAAGGGCATTTCTCTGACTTCTAGTTCCTTTTCAAATGTCAGGTTCCTTTTTTATAACTCTAGATTTCTAGGAGTTAGCTAGAAGTAATTTTTGCGTTGCCAGAGCTAACTGATGTTAAGGATAGCTAAATCTACTGGATTGAATCACCTCGCCATCTCTCACCCCCAGGCCTACCAAGATGAAGGCTGCTCCCTATTGCTGATCTTAGATCCAGCCACTAGTGAGGTTTAGTACAATTCTCAAATAGGTGCACACACACGTGCACTGTACAGATGTGACTGGTGCCCAGCAGATTAACACCGGTGGGACGCTTGTAGCCTTACCCACATAAACACAGGCAATGCAGAGTGCCTGATTCTGTTTCCAAGGGTTGCTGCTTAGAGAAAACCTTCATGGGTTTCTCAGGGATATGTCCTCACACCTCTCGTTTGGCTTGCCAGCTCATCTGGCTTGGAGTTCACTAGCATATGACACATACTCTGAAGAGTGGGATCACACACAAAATAGTTAGGAATGGAGTTTAATAAAAGACAGGATGGACTGCGGTGGCTAGGCTGCACCAGACAACAGAATTGACCGACTTCCTGCTTATTTGTAATAGGTGTCTTTTATTCTCCCCCCTCCATTTTCCTGTGTTTCTTCTGCCCTTGATTCCACCTCGATTCCTTCCTTTTCCTGCCTTTGGTCTTTCCCTTAATGCCTAATAAATACTGTACAGTCCCCCAAATCTCTTATTCAATCCCATGTCTTCCCCAGGGAATGCATCCCAGTATAAGTCCTATACCTCTTTATGCAATAGTCACCTTTATTTTGCATAGTATTCTGCAGAGAGTTTCTTCTGTTGAATCCCCTTAGTGGGTGGGTTTCACAGTAAGGAGAATGGCTTTAATTGTCCATCTTCGATGGTTTTAGGAGTAGCTGATTTGGATGGGTAAGACTGTGTTCTCCCCCTTGTCATCCCAGCCTTGTTCCTCTGATCATTATCTGCCTATTTTTAATAGCCATTAGCTAGACATTTTTGCAACTAATCTTATGCTTGCTTTTTTATTTAAAAAGGCCAACTTTCTTTCAGTTAAGTAAAGAAGACGATTTAAAAAAAATATCTGTACTAAAGCATGGAAAGCATTTACTTTTGAGGTTAAAGTGCAGTAAAATATCAAGTGGCAAAAGATTAATTAAAAAGGAATATATGCCTTAAAACATGGCATATATTGGTAACATTTGTCTTGGTAAAAGATTAATTAAAAGGACTGTAACCTAGGTAACCTTCAGAGTAGTCTGCAATGATCCAGAGCTGTTTCCTGTATGTTAAAGAAATGATGACAAATACAAAGAATTCTTTCTTTGTCGTTAATGTAAATTGAAAAGCTTCCATGTACTGTGATGTGTATTCATGGGATTATATTCAGTGTCTCCTACAAGACAGTAGAGGGTCATGGACTGGGTTTAGTACCTTTTTAAATGATTGGTGCTGCTCTTGACCTAATCTGCAGTATCTTTTTTCAGCTGCTGGTTCAGTTTGTTCAGAATACTTCAATTCCACTGGGGCAAGGGCTGGTGGAGTCGGAACCAAAAGACATCACCTGTCTTTCTCTCCTTCCTGTTACTGAGACCTCAGAATGCAACAGACTCATGTTGCCAGGTAAAATGTCTGCGGCAGGTCTTTGCGAGCGTGCCCTTCATACAGCTGCCCAGCTGTCTTACTGCGCCACCGTGGCGCACTGCCTCTTGCTGATAAGGCATTCCAGGGATGGAGGAGCAAATTTGAAAGGGTGACTGAAACTTTTCTCATTTACCAGTGAAGTCTGACTAGTTAGAAGATTCCTTCCTCCTCCAATCTCTCTCAAGTTCTATTTTTTTTCTAGAAAAAGAACTTAATAGATACCTCATAGTCATAGTGTATTTATACTTTTATTTACTCTGGTTTCACTTTTTCACTAGATGATGAAAGAGATCTCACTTCTCCAAGTCACACTAATTCTTCCAAAGATGTTTCTTCATCTGCTGTCTTGAGAAGTCTCCAGGTAAATGTGGGCCCTGATGGAGAGGAAATAAGGGCACAAAATGTACAGAAACCATCTGAACTTCTGTCAACTCCAGAGACTTCCAATTTATTGCAAGACCTCCAGCCCAGTGACAGCACTTCGTTTATTCTTCTCAACCTAACAAGAGCAGGTAATTCTCCTTCTGTTTGTCATCTGGCTGGATATGTCTCGGACAACAGAATGCAGGAAATACAAGTACAACTCTGTCCCTGCTGCTTATGAAGGGGAAAGATCACGAAATTTGCTGGGCATTATTGGATATTTCAGGAGCATTTAATCATCAACAGCTTCCTACAATGTAGAGGTCAGTGAGGACTTTCAGTGCAGCTATTGCATCTATGCCGTGAACACTAGCCTCTGGGAAGGAAAAGAAGTTTCCCTCTGTTACATTATCCTTCTGTTTCATGAAGTTTTATTCTTTTCCAGGGCTGGGGTCTCCAGCAGAGCACTTGGTGTTTGTTCAAGATGAAGCAGAAGATTCTGGGAATGACTTTCTCTCTCATGATAGCACAGACAGCAGTACCCCGTGGTTCCTACGAGTGCAAGAATTGGCCCATGACAGTTTAATTGCTGCCACTCGGGCACAGCTCGCTAAGAACGCCAAAGCAAGCAATAATGGTAGGAAATCCCCTGCTTATCTCAAAAATCGAATGTTCCATACAAGGCCCCTAGTTTCGGCTTGTTTCTTCTCTCTATTTCACTCTCTCCCGCTTTTAATCTCTTCTGATGTGTCTTCAAATCATCAGTGACAGAATTATACAGAACAATCGTGTAATTTTTCTGCAATATAAATAGGCTTCTCAGTTTTTCTCAGGGAATGAACTTCAGTGGAGCCAGCAGTTCCATTGTAGTCCACCTGTTCTCTGGTACATGTAAAGAGTATCTTCTTTCTGACTCCAACTGCCTGTATTTCAACTTTCAGTTTCACTTTCAGGTGTCTATTTTTAATACATACTGTAATTCGTACTTTCTTCTTAGCTCTGCTGGGTTTGGAGATGAGCTTTCTGGAGAATTGGATTTAGTGACGTGTCACCTAATTATTTTAATAAATAGTTGCAAACAAATGCAATATCTCTTTTTTAGCTAAGACGTTTTTAAACTTCCTGGAGGTATTTAAAAGACAGGTAGACGTGGTGCTTAGGGACATGGTTTTTAGGGGTAGTTTTGGCAGTGTCATATTTACGGTTGGATTCAATGATCTTGAAGGTGTCGTCCAACCTAAGTGATTCTGTGATCCTGTAAAAATAGTTATCCTGGCTGATATTTAAATAATCAGTTGGCTGATATTGATATAGAAACCATTTTTATAATTTTTCATGCACTGGCTTTCTGTTCTTCTTATGGTAAGCCTCATCTGGTGGCAGGTGATCTGATACAGATAGCTCGTTGGGAATAGTCAACGGGACTTGTAAGGTTTGCAAATCTGTGTTGGATCCTTGCTATGGGCTAGCAGCAGCATGTGGGACATGGTAAACAGTTAGTAGCGAGGCATATACTTGCTCTACAGTCCTGTGTCATATATGATGCTGGGTTTATGTATTAAATCCGACACATTACAGTAATCTGTATCTTTCTTAGATTTCTCCGGGCTTTTTCTTCCAGGTGAAAACGTTCATCTTTGCTCAGGAGATGGGCAGCCGAAAGACTCTAGCCCCATTCCTCATTTATCTCGCGTGGAGAGGAAGCTGAAGTGCACAGTTGAGGGCTGCGATCGGACATTTGTGTGGCCAGCTCACTTCAAATATCATCTGAAAACACACCGGTGAGCGCAATAAAGCTATGTGTTGTTGTGACTTCTAAAAACTGTGCTCTGTATTTGGGATAGCATTAGTTTTTTACATCGACAAGCTGTGAAAACCTGGTATTACTCTTAGAAATACTAGGCCTGTTGCTTGCTTTAGATCATTTATGTTGAAACACTTTGATCAGATTTAGATTATTTTTGCAAGTCCTTGTAAGTGTTCAGTTTAGAATATTTGTATTTTAACAGGTGCTCAGTAAAGAGCATCAGTAGCAGTTCTGTGGTATAGTGAACATTAGAACTTACAGGATGCTGTCATATTTTTATATATCCTTCAACAAAGTTGTTTGCTCTAACAAATTACCCTAATCTTTTTTAGCTAAGAAATGGCAGTCTCTAAGGTATATTGTAGATGAGGAGCTTAAAAACTGCGAAGGACTCCAATAGGCATGAGCCCATCATCTTGCCCTAAGACAGGGCCAGCAGTAATTGCCTATGTTATATGTACACATACAGTCATTTTTGATCCTCCAAATTGGGAATGAAATTCTACAACATTCTTCTATAATCTGTTGCACTGCTTTACTAGATCATTCTGGGTAGGGAATAGGCAAGGTAATGTGATGAAAAGAAATTGCCCAAACAAATTCTTCCAGTGGGCCATGCAGACTCCAGTTCCTTAAGACTTAGGCCACTCACTTTGGTTGAGTCTCTTGGTTTTCTGATATAATTCATTTTGGTTTAAATGCTTCTGCTTTTTATTTAATAAAAAAAAAAAAGAAGTTGAGTGTTCATGAAAAATACGTTGCTGTAGCTGGTAATGAAACGGCTATTTTGTTGATTTCCAGGAATGACCGCTCCTTCACCTGCCCAGCAGAAGGCTGTGGAAAAAGTTTCTACGTCTTGCAGAGGCTGAAGGTGCACATGAGAACTCACAATGGTGAAAAACCCTTTGTGTGCACGGAGCTGGGCTGTGGGAAGCAGTTCACAACAGCTGGAAATCTGAAGAACCACCTACGAATTCACACTGGTGTGTTTTAGACCTCACCTATTTGTGGTCTGCAGAGGTGGGGTCTTTACTGAGGAATAAACGACTTCCTCCTCTGTCCTCAAACTTTCGGGAATATTACGTTGTTTATCTCTGCCCTTAATTAATGTTCCTTTTCTGTCATTTCATGTTGATCTATAAGTCAAATTAATCAACTGCTTACCCTCTTAACTATCCTGTATAATTTCACCCAAGTTTCACCCTTCCAATACTGCGTCACAGTGCTGTACTCTGCTCAGACCCATGCTCTGACGACTCCCTTCCCCGCTCAGGTTGTTTGATGGTGGGAGGGGTGTGTGTGGTTTTGGGGAGAAACTAGGCTGTTCCCAAGGGAATCGTTAGTGATGAACACAGCTGCTGTAACTGTTTTTTATAAAGAAGCTATTTTAAATTCCTGAAAGGCACAATAGCTTAAATATTTCTCTAGTGTGGAGTCGTGGTGGACACAGTCATAGTTGTTGTGACATCTGGCTGAACCTGACTAACTTATGTTACCTGTGCTGCTTGTAGACTGACTACATTTGGGAAGTACAGGCAAGTGAGGAATACAGTGGAATGAGTAGCAAAAATATAGTAGCAAAGTCTAGTAGAAGAAAGCAATAATTAGAAGGCAGCATTTTGGCATGCAAACTGCTCCGTTTGTGCTAATGCTAATTCGGGATGTTACCATATGCTGGAGCCTATGTACTCTTAACTCATGCTCAGCTTTTTATATTAAATAAAACAAGAACCTTTATTTCATAGTGCTGTATTTTATACACGGTTTGTTTATGCTGTCTCCTCTGGAGAATTTGATCCTGCCTTGTCAATATTTTTAGAAGTTAGTGTACCAGCCAAAGTCTTGACAACTGCATAAAATGCTTTAGGTGTTTTTATCCTAGAAAGTTGCTTGAGAGAGGCATGCAAGTTACTGCTGAAATGATCAGCAATTTAACAGTTAGCAAAATTCATAGTGAATATTTTGGTGGGGTTTTTTGGTGTTTTTTTTTAAGACTGAGGATTATCTCACCACTTGATGATGACACAGTTCAGGCCTCTCAGAATATTATGAAGAGATTCCCTGATGGCCAGGGAGGTAGCATTGCATTACAGTTGGTTAACATTTCAAAATAACCTTGACAACTGTGAGAGCACAAGGCCTCTCTAGTAAAACGAAATTGCAGATTATGTGGGCCACCAGCAGCTGTTTATGCCTTCTGCTTTACACATGGAAAAAGGTTGCTATTTTAAAGAATTTGCAGTCTAGCTAGAACACACAGTTTGGGGGCAGATGTTGGAATGTAGTTAGAAATTATATATACCAGCAATAAAATGTTGAATGTGTAGTAACAGGAGCCATAGTTTTCAAAGTTTTCTTTTGCACGTAAAGCTCTTAGCCAAAGTGCAGATAAAGTTAATAGGCCCAGCTGACACATGCACAGTCCTCCATGATAGAGCAAGTGTTCTGCAACCAACAGGGTAGTAGCTTCTGGAGGAATAAATAATAACTTTTTTAACTGCAAATTGATAATGTGCAATTAAGAGTTTGATCAGACCAAAGGTGTTATAAAACTGCAGATGTAAATAGATTATAGATGGAACAGCATGCTGTTATTTTTGTCAATGGTAGTTCTTCTTCCTTATTTCCAAGTTTTAAATATTTATAACAAGCCAGAAGGTACAATCAGTGTTTGAGAATCTGCTACATGTTTCAGCTTTGTAACACCGATCAGACATTCTGTGTTGATTCTTTTTGCTCAAGTCCATTGAATGCTATAGCAGATAGGAAGCTGAGAAATGAACTAGACTTCTAAAGGCAAAATCACAGTAGAAACAATTTTAAAAACAATTTTACTTTGAAAGAACTATGTACGCGTTAGACAATAAATAGGTAAAATAGCTTGCTGAACTCCTGTGGACTTGCTATTACTCTGACAAACTACTCTGGCTAAAGACTTGAAATCGTAGTCTGTATGTAATTTGGTAATGGTTGGATGGTAGGATGTTGCAGGCAAAAGCTACCTCTAATTTAATTTAAGGCTTTATTAAGAGGGTGTTTAGAACAGATTAATTATATTGCATTGCATTAGTGTAGTCACCTCCCAATTTATTATCATTTAGACAAATACAAAAATAGCTGTGGAGATATATAAAAATAACAAAATTCAGCCTGTGAGAACAAACTGCGCTGAATTACTGTTCCTCCACACATTAATATAAGTGACTGATGCATCTCTCACAGGATTTTGCCAAGTTCAGTCTGATCTGAAATAAAGTATAGAATCTAATATGAAGGTAAATACAGTTAATGGGATTTTTGGCACGGAGAGGCAGAAAAGGAACAGGATTCTGGGAGTGTGTGAAGCAGAGAGCTGGTTGTTAAGAACTGCATATAGAGATATATCATATTCCAGGCACTTTTATATTACTCTTCTGGTATTTATATACTTGGAAGATCTATTTAGAAACTGTGGACCCTTACTCCACTTTCAGTGAATGACTACGATACTTCAGAAAGAATGTCAGTGTTTCCTCTTGAGAGCTGATGAAGAGGATGCTTTAAAAGTCTTAGGAAGCATGCGTATAATTTCCACTGAAGTTTGTTTTATGTAAGGTCAAAAAGGAGAATGGGATAGAGATCTCCAGGCTGTTCTCAGGGACTCACACAATCAGATCAAGTTGTGATCCCAAAATGTAAGAACTTACTTTTCCCTTGTAGGGGAAAAACCCTTTCTGTGTGAGGCACAGGGATGTGGTCGCTCCTTTGCGGAATACTCCAGCCTTCGGAAACATTTGGTTGTCCACTCAGGTAAGAGTCTTCATATGACATTCTGTGACCTATCTGAGAAAAGATCTTTATTGTAGAACTTCAATTTGATTTCCTTATGAAAAATACCCTCTTTTTTTACAGGACTGATGGTCGTAGTGTTTCATGACTTCCATTGTGGCGCCTGTAGCCTGAATACCTTAATCTTTTCTGTTGGTTCTGTTTCTAAATTTAAATTACATTTTTATAATTTATTTTTTAAATTGTTTCTAAAATGTCATGAAGTTGGATATCTGTTTCATAGCTGTGATTTTCTTATTTAAAAGAGAAAATCTAGCACCTCTATGTATTAATCAAAGCCATTCAAATCTGAAATCTCTTGTGAGTGGGTTTCTGCTGTAGGTACGGTTTTCCTTTAGTTTTTCGTACTACATACTTGTAATTGGACAAAGCATTAGGTGGAGATGTATTTCACAAGTGTTTCAAAGCTTCTGCCTTCTGTTTTGATTGACCTATCTTAAATATCATCAGCACATTATGGATATGGCTCGTTTGGGGAAGGAGAGATTTTATTGGGATAGTAATTTTTGGGGCTGCCCTAGTTCTCCGCACTTTTTCTTTCCTGTCTCCTTGGCTTCCATGCTATTGAGCTCACGCGTATGGACATCATACTTACTGTATTGTGAAAATGATGGATTGCTCTGTAAAATGGAAATCCTTTCACAGTGACAAGTCACCATCCAGTCTCTACTCAGTAATGTAAAGCAGATGCTGCAAGTTGTTGTGTGATGGCAGGAAGTAGCTTCCTTGCCTCTGCTTCCTTGCTTTTGGTCGTTTTGTTCCAGATATGGGACATCAAATATTTCCATGTCACTGCGTGAGAGATTCCAAATAACTCATTCCATCTCATAAATCAAACTTGAAGACTTTATGTTAGATTTCCAACAGCTGGCAATAGTAATAACTAAACCTCTTCTGTTCTGGAAGCTTATTGTTCTCCAGGAAACAGGAATATTTCTCTTTTTTTTGTTTTTTTCACTGATAATTAAGACCAGTGGTGTCAACAGCCATTCAAAACAGTATTATTGGCTTCTAGTCAATGAGGTCTTTTTATTCCCCTTTTGGTAATTCTTGGGATATTTTTTCCCCCTTCTATTCTAAGGAGTGAAGCCCCATCAGTGCCAAATTTGTGGGAAAACATTCTCCCAGAGTGGTAGCAGAAATGTGCATATGAGGAAACACCACTCCCGAATTGGAACATCTGGCAGCAGAGAGCGAGAACAGCCAGGTAAGGAAGGGAAGGCACTCTCTGTGGAGAAGTGCAGGAAAGAATTAGTGGATCGTCAAAGAGAAGGGAAAATGTTTGTCCTGAAAATATGAAACCACAAGCCAGTAAGGAATAAAAGACTGTTCCTCTTGGAGATGAGGACGAACTGCTTACCTTCCCCTTTTCTAGGATAGAGGACAAAGGTGTATTTCTGTATTGTAGTCAAGGGGCAGATAGGTTTATTGTCTTCAAAATTAACATGCATCTAGCTTTTTTTTTTTTTTTTTACATGGAATTTGTGCCCTTTGTTATGTATTCTTGTTGTAAGCAGCCTGGTTTTTTTATGCAATGTGAATTATTTAAAGAGAAAGCCAAGACTGCATGAGATCCTGCCATACTGAGGCTCAAAACAATAAATACAGGTGCTACCATCCATTGGAGCACCAGATGTCCAAAGAGTAGGAACGGATAACGTAGGTGTCTAGGGAAGAAGTCTATGTGACTTAGAGGGGGCAGGGATTGTATCTTATTTTACAGTATCATTACGTCATGAGGATTTCATTTCACCCTTTTTTTTCCCAATAGAGTCACTGATGGGCAGCAGTTTGCTGGAAGAATCTACAGTGCATAGTAAGAATCTCATCTCCATGAACTCTCAGCCCAGCCTTGGTGTAGAGTCTCTGCACCTGCCTGACACCGAGTCGATTATTGGAGTAGAGGAGGGTGAGACCAGCTGCTCTTTTTTCCGCCCTCTTATATGTGGTGACTGAAGTGGGATCGATCGTTTCTCCTAGAGGCTCACCGTGTTGCAGTGGGATGAGTGAACATTGCTTTAACTGCGTGCAGAGCGGGTGGGTAGATGGAGAATGGGGCCAACTGGAGTTGGAGAAGACCTACTGGACCAAGTTTCTCTCTCGCAGAGCTTAAAAGGTGAAGTCTGCTGCTTAGGTGTCATGTAGCCCATGTCATGGAACGCCATTTCAAAACTGTTTATGCAGTTCATTCTCCTAAAGCCTAAAGGGTTTGTTTTGCTGGAAGCACCTAGGAACCCCAGTTAAGGACCAGGACCTCATTGTGCTAGGCACTGTACAAACATTCAGTATCTTGAGCAACAGGCCTTCCTTCCATCCTTTACCTTCAGAGACTATATTCTAATACATCTCACTGTCAGAAGCTGACTTACTATCTGAAATAAATGTACTACTTGATATCATTTAATTACACTTGCTGTGTTCTTTTCCTGCCTTCCCCAGTCACTATTTCATCCAAATTTTTTTTTTTTGGTACATCAAGCTCTTTAAATGAGTCTCCCATGTAGATGTTTTGAATTTTTGTTAACTTAAAGCACTTTGTTCAGAATTAGCATTACTAAGAATGCAGAGTTTTGCTAAGATACTATGCACCGATAATGGTTTCTATGTGAAGAAAATGCTTTGAGCTGAATGTAAACGTGGTGCTGCTGTTGATAAAGGTGTTGGAATTTGGATGTTCTTGCAGAAGCTTCACCAATGACCTGTGAATCAGGATCTGATGTGAATCATAGAATAGTTTGGGTTGGAAGGGACCTTTAAAAGTCATCTAGTCCAACCCCACTGCCATGAGCAGGAATGTCTTCAGCTAGATCAGGTTGCTCAGAGCCTCGTCCAACCTGACCTTGAATGTTTCCAGAGATAGGGCATCTACCACCTCTCTGGGCAACCTGTGCCAGTGTTTCACCACCCTCATTGTTAGAAATTTCTTCGTTACATCTAGTCTAAATCTTCTCTCTTTTAGTTTAAAACTATTACCCCTTGTCCTATTGCAACAGGCCCTACTGAAAAGTTTGTCCCCGTCTTTCCCGTAGGCCCCCTTTAAGCAGTGAAAGACTGCTATAACGTCTCCCTGGAGCCTTCTCTTCTCCAGGCTGAGCAACCCTAACTCTCTCAGCCTGTCCTCATACAAGAGGTGTTCCATCTCTCTGATCATGTTTATGGCCCTCCTCTGGACTTGCTCCGACAGGTCCATGTCCTTACGTTGGGGCCTCCATAGCTGGAAGCAGTACTCCAGGTGGGGTCCCACCAGAACAGAGTAGAGGGGCAGAATCGCCTCCCTCTTCTTTTGATCCAGCCCAGGATACAGTTGGCCTTCTGGGCTGTGAGCGCACATTGTCTGTTCATGACCAGCTTTTAATCCACCAGTACCCCCAAGTCCTTCTTGGCAGGGCTGCTCTCAATGGCTTCATCCCCCAGCCAGTACCAATACTGGGGGTTGCCCCGACCCAGGTGCGGGACCTTGCACTTGGCCTTGTTGAACCTCCTGAGGTTCACACAGGCCCACTTCTCAAGCTTGTGCAGGTCCCTCAGGATGGCATCCCTTCCCTCAGGTGTGTCAACTGCACCACTCAGCTTGGTGTCATCTGCGAACGTGCTGGGGGTGTACTTGATCCCGCTGTCTATGTCCTTGATGAAGATATTAAACAGTACTGGTCCCAGTACGGACTCCTCAGGGGCACCACTGATCACCAGTCTCTGTCTGGACATTGAGCCACTGACCACTACCCTCTGGATGCAACCATCCAACCAATTTCTCATCCACCGAACAGTCCACCCATCAAATCCATCTCTCTCCAATTAAGAGCAAAGGATGTTGGGGGGGCCTTGTCAAAAGGCCTTACGCAGAAGTCCAGGTAAATGACACCCGTAGCTCTTCCCTTGACCAATGATGTAGTTGCTCCATCACAGAAGGTCACTAGGTTGTGGTTTGGCTACCATCTCATCAGCTGATGGGAGATTTTCTAGTGAGATGTCTTCTTTACTATAGTATTATTATAGGTAAGTTTAACAGGATGTAACTCTTTTAACTAAAAATAATAAAATATTTTCATAAAATGCAAAATTACAGAGCAAAAGTGGAAATCATTTATTTCCATACCACTTTGGAGATATATTAAGAGATTACAAATCTCTTTTTCAGGATTACAGAAATGCAATCCTACTTTCAGAACAACAATTTGTTTAGCAAGAAAGTTGTTAGGGAGTTTCAGTTACTTAGTTTTATGCTTTTACTTCCATCACCATTTCAGCAATTTCTGTTTCGGGATGAATATTAAGACTTGGATTTATCTGTTACTGTAGTCACGTGTGTCGCCTTAGTATTTGTTAAAGGGATGTGGCATAATAGCATATATTAATTTAAAGTCAAGTCTTTGTTCCTCCTTTTTTAAGGTTTTCCTTTACACTTCACATACTTGGAAATTTCTTTTTCTGGCATCATCATGTATTACTGTGGAAATTAGTAACCAATTTTAGTAAATACCCCTTAAAATGTACATATTAACATTTCACTCCCACCGCTCCAGATAAATCCATACCAGCCCAATGGGCTTTAGACCACAGACTTGAAGCATGGAACAAATCTTCTTTCCTTCCTCTTTCAACGTGGCGAGGCATGGTGACAATGTGGTTACAGAGCTGCTCTTTTCCAGGCGAGACAGGAGAAAGAACGGCTTTTGTGCATCCTGCACCATTAAACCCATTTAGAAACTGGTACACTGATAACAGCCTTCCTAGAACCCTCCCAGGTGCTTAAGCCTCTTTTCAGTGTGGAAAGCCTCTGCAGTGAGGGAAGTATGTCCAATCCATTGGGAATTTCCTTAGTGAAGGGCTGCATTTCAATCTGTGACACAGCGCTCTGCAGATGCATTGTGTAGAAAGCTCTTCAATGGGAAAAGAGAGAAAAAAAAAAAGGAAAAATACAAGCCTAAACTTAGATTTGTTGGAGATTCTTTGGGTCGGTAAGGAGGACTGCGGCAATCCAATGCATCCAGCTATGTATCAGCATGGATTGATCTCTGTGGAAGTCTAACACAGCCTGAAACCCTGGGGCCATAAATTCTTGGATCTAGTACTTTGTTATGATCAAAAATGTCATGATCTCAGTTTTATATCTTTATCTAAGGTGGTACGTCTTACGTGTACTGTATTTCTGATTTGATGATGAGGTTGTGTTTTTATAGTGTAAAGATAAATGGATTGAGGTAATGAAGATGGAAACAGACACAGCTTCCATTTAAAAAGTGAGGAAAAGAGGACGGATAAAGAAATTAGACAATGCAGAAACATTGATAGCCATGTAAAAATCTTTTAATCTCAAAGTGTTTTGATATCATAATTCTCAGAACACATTCCAGGTGGTAAGGGTTTGTATTTTTGAGATCATTATTACTGTCAGGTAAAGGAAGACCACTAATAATAGTGTGAACTATACCATTTAAGATGCACCAAGCATTTGAGTGCAACGTGCTGACAGGCAATACCTAATCTTTCTTCCACCAAAGTCCATCTTTGGTAAGATGTTAAAACAATTTCTAATAGTGAAATATGGGAGATATTTTAATATAAAAAGACAATTGCTTCTTCCTAAGGGGAGGAAGAAGCAGAGCTGGTAATGGTGAATGAAGAGTTAATACCAGAGAAGGAATTTCCTCTGAGTCTTTTCTGAAGGTAGGTCAAATTATGCTTTTTTTCTAATACCTTGTTTAAAAGCATTCTACCATGTGTATGTGTAAACGAAGGTTTAGCACACTGAAAGGCATTCTCCCCTTTCTGTGTGCTTCTGCGGCATGAACACAAGGAGCTGACGCTACAGGATTGACCTCTTCAATCTTTCATATCTACTTTTATCCAAAGATAGTGCTTCAACCTTTTAAATTTGTTTTGTTGCCTGTTACAGAAAGGGAAATGGCTCACATGGGGAACACTTGTGAAGGCTATGGGAGGCTGCAGCGTTTGCTGGGTTGGACAAGACATGCTCTAAACCATAGTTGGTCTTTTTTTTCCTTTACTAAGTTCTCATATCTCACCTCAGAGCAATTCTTAGGTATCAGCCTAAACCAGAAAGTTCCTGAGAATTAACCTGGAGAATTTTGAATTAAAAAAAAAATCAAGCGATGATCAATGTATTCTTCTGCTAGACCTTATGTTGCCATTTTCTTTCCTCTCTGTTCCTCTTGAGGTTCTCCTTCCTGTACAGTACAGTCGTCCTTTTCACCCTGAGGCTTGGGCATTCTGCAGAAATAGTGATTTTCTAATACTGGAAATGGTTTGCAGGGTTTACTTGCTGCTTTGCCCCATGCATAAGAAACAGAATGCAGTCATAGCAGTAAAGGTAGAGACACCATGATGCTTAATAAGAGGAGTTAAGTTGATTTAATTTTACCTACACTAGGTGATACAAACTGGAATGCTTTCATGAACAAGGGAAGTATTTCTACTGAAAGGCAAAAGAGCTGTATTGCATTGTTTTTATTACCTGTGAACATCAGATTCTTCTTCTGGCAAGTCAGTGGCATTTTTCCCTTTTTTCCTTACAAATTCTTCACTTAGCCCAACCTGCTGGAGGGTGTGTCGGTAGCGACGCTCTGCTCCTTGACGAGCATCATGCTATGAAATTGAAACTTAAACAGTCAGCACGTAGAACTGGGGCTTCTGCATAATTGTCAAGTTGGTTTAAAGTTCATGGCTGACACTCCTAATGAGAACAAGAGGACAGCAAAGCCCCTGTCCAGAATATTTGTCATCCATACAGTACAATACCAAAGCTGAATAATAGGAGAGTGCCTCAAACCTGGAGCTCACCTTTTCCTGCTTCCGTTCTTTTTTTGCTTCCTCCTCCTGTTCTGCTTCTCCCACATTCCAGTCTTACCAGACCAGCATACTTGTGTCTGAGTCCCGACTCTGACACTCAAATTGACAGTACGTGCAAAAAAGGATTTGAGAAATTCCGGAAGCATGTTTGCTTGTAATTTGTAAGCCCTAACCAGCGGAGATCAATAAACAGAAAATACTTTGAAATAGCTTCATATCAGCTAATCTTCAAGAAACTGAAAACCAAGCATCCTGGATCCTATATCCTCACTGTCTCCCCATAAACATTGCAAATGAATCTAGTCTAAGATGACTGTTTTCCAGAGGGACTGGACGGTTCCTAAAGATTAAGTGGTTCTATATGGAAGGATAGAAGTCTTCTCTCAGTATGAGTGAATGCTGTCAATACTGCTGAATTCTGACCAACCTGGCAAATAGAAATATTACCAATATTCATGATACAAAAGTCTTCTCTGCCTCCATTAACCACTCATCTGAACAGAAAGTCTGACCCAGAAGGGTGCTTTCCACTGAGAAATCTTAAATCGGCATATGTAATGTATTGTCACTATGTCTCTAACCAGCAAGAAAACAACTGAAAGAGAAAACCCAGGGGAAAAGATACTTTATAGAGAGTAAAGTTTGTACCTACAGCTCAAGTGCAATTGAGATTTGCAGGTGGTGCTGTGTGGGGGACAAGCTGTGCTGAACACAACCCCAGACAGCAGAGCTTAGAGGTGATGTCAGTGACTTCAATGCTATTAATGTTTTTCTAGTGGCGCTAGAGGTACAAAGAAAAAGTGCTCAACTAGACAGAGTTTTAAGAAAAAAAGTTTAAAATTTCAAGACTGTATGCTATAGTATTGAGGTGCAGAATAGGTATAATTTCTGGTGTGATAAGGCCTTAATTTTAATCAAAACATATATTTTGATTGCAATATATGCTAGGGACTAGAAAAGCTCTACAACCAAGAGAGAAGTCTGAGTGTTTGTCAAGAGATGGGAAGGAATTTAAATTACACTTGGGTGGCCTTCCGGGTGTTATTTTGGGTGCAGTCAAGAGACTATTCAATCATTTGCACCTTCACTCGAGACTAGGTTTCTTAATGCCCGTCTTTAATAGAAGACAATGTATCCTGTGCCTAGAAACACTCTGGAACTTTGAACAGTTACCTTGGTGACCTGTTCAAAGAGGTATGGTCTGTTCTTGACTCGCAGCTGCATTTCTTCCAGCTCCTTTCTGTATTCCTTTGTTCTCTCTCTCATATTTTGCCTGAAATAGAAAAGTTGCCTGTCTAATACAAGTTCCCTCTGACTGTAGCTGATCAGGAACAAGGAATTCTCAGTAACTGTTTTGTCCTTTAAATAGCTCTGGCAATTCTCTTGATTCCAAATCCTGGGCAAAACATTGCTACTGCTGGCAATATGGACACATTAGCAAAGCTTTACTACTAGACCGTAGGCAGAGAACCAGTGTTATCATTTTTAGAAAACCTTGTCTTATGTGCATTTTACCAAATTATACATTTCAGTTAGCTTGTTTGTACAAGTTAGTTTCTAAAAATGTTAATCTAAGGGAAACTGTTCTGTATGGAAGAGAGTAGTGTGGAATTGTCAGGAAACCCAAATGAATGTGGAATGGGTACGACGGCAAAAAAACAAGTTAGGCTAGGAATGTTTTTAGACCCAATTCCTCCTAAAGAATTATCAGATGATCCCCAGTTAGTAGAGCAAATGGTTATTTCTGTGCAGAACAGGATACTGACCAGTTCTGTTTCAACTTCTCCTTGTGTGTTTCCTCCAGACTTTTATGCGGATCCAGGGCTTTTGCTCGGCTGTTCACTGACTTTCGGATAGCTTGACATTTCTTCTTCTGTTTCTCCAGCCAATAAATTCCTTCTTTGTCCGCTTCCTTTTTGTTTTCTTGGGAGTATCTGTATAGAAAAAAAGTCAGTAATCATCACTTAAGACTGCCAGACTGTAGGCTAGCGGGGAATTTCACTTCTGTAGTCCTCTAAGGAGAAAAGCAAACTTTCAGACATATGGGTGTGCAGCTCCCAAATCAATTGGGAGGCAGAGCAAGAATTAGCAAAGAAAGAAGACAGAGAAACTCTTAGGAGAAGTATTGTCGATGTAGCTGATGTAATGAGAGAAAACACTTACCTTTTTTCCTCCATTTTGGTCGTTAGTTGGTGTATAGTCGTGTAGACAAACTTCTACTTACCTAATAGCAGATTCCCGTTTTCTGGTTGCATCTGTAATATGCACTGGAAGGGTGTTGGAAGAGAGAGAGGAAAGTCCGGTCAGAGAATTACTTTTTTGCACTGAAACCTTGGAAAGTTGCTGAGAATCCTGAAAAAAAAAAAAAAAAGAAAAAAAAAGAGAGAGAACTTTATTTGTTCACAATACAGAATCTCCTCTGTTCCTTATCTACCAAAGTGAACAGTTGGGGTATGTGGGCAAAGCACTCATTCTTCTCTTCCATCAGCAGGGATTTACATGGGAAGGGGCTGAGGGGATGGAGAAGTGATTAGGAATATGGAAGGGTGGCTGAGCCTTAGTTATCATAGCTCATCTCTTTGTGTAGAATTTTGTTCTCTGGTTTGTCCTGGAATTCTGCAGTGCTCCCAAGACAAGGGCAGAGGTCACGGGACATCAAGCATCCATAAATAAAAGCTATAAATTTAAGAAGGTGCCATCTTGATCGGAGAAAGCAGTACCATGGAAATATCCAGTCATCTCACCTTTATCTTTTCATTAGCCTGCCTCTGCCTGCAACGGAGATTGGAGGTTCTTAGCTTGAATGGCTTGTTACGAGTTGCCTCTTTGATTTCTTGTCTCCTTACTGCTTCCCTCTGAAATGCCCAGTAAAGTCCTTCAAAATCCGGTATTGTTGGATTAATTCTTGGCTTGAAGCTGAAACTTTTGTCCTGCAAGAAGCCAAGTCTTTCCTGCTTAGTTTTAGTGGCAGTTCGGGACTGAGGCTCCCTCCGACAGTTGCTAGTATCTATAGGAGCTATGGAGCTCTCAAGCAAATCCTTCGCTCTCATTTGAATGTGGATTTCTCTGTAGAGTTCAGCTTCTAATGAATCAAAAGCAAAACAATGAGAAGAATATGAGTGACATAAAAGGCTGTGAAATTGCCACTGCACAACTCTATAAACTTTATGATGGCAGCTACGCATACAGGAAAGACCAGACTTCCTGTGTCCTCTTTCCCCACTTTCCAGCCTCTCTCCCCTTTGCCTTCCAGGGGGAAAAAAAAAAAAAATCAAAGATACCAGAAATCCCACGGGAGAGGCTCTTTCTTATGCATTGAATCCTAGATATCTCTTTCGCTTATCAGAGTAAGTTACTGAACAGGTCTTCTCCTATTCCTGTTATTAGGGGTACCAGGTAACTTGTGCTCTTTGTCTTGAAGACGTGTTGTGTTACTAAAGGTTCTACTTTCCATATGGGACTTTATGTCATTGCGTTGGCTGTGAGATCCAAACAAGCTGTTGAGATATACTTGTAACAACAGATGATGGCTTTTCTATGTAACATCCAGCAGTGTTTGCCTATATTGGAAAAGATTTTAAGTAAGGAGCATTTGGTGGATGGATCATCTCTTGTGACTTCTATGACAAACTTTCCACAGAAAGAATGTGTTTCAGGGTGTAGCATCACACTGAGTCCTTTCCTGCGCAGCACTAAAGATCTGAGAAAATGCAGCCAGTTGGCTGTTGGGAATTGATTTTTTTTGTGTGTGCTTTTAGAAAAATATAAATACCGTGGTTTGCAAAGTAAGACTTTTTTGAGTCTATTTATAAGTTTGCATTGACTGAGGTATAAAATGTTCATTCCTCCTCCCCTTCTCATATACCAGCTAGAAATAGAACAATGGCTTGTCCTTTGCTCTCTTTTACCTTTCTATTCTATTTAGTTTAGTACACCACAACAGAATGTTTTCTGATGAAAACTGCTGTATACTCAAGAAGAAATTGGTGGGAAGCAGTGGAAAAAAAAAAAAAAAGGGGTGAGAAAAGCAATAAGGATTATCAAGGACTGGCTTAGCTCCTATATTCAAGTGTGAAGTCTGTATTGCTTACTTCAGACTTACAGCTGTGGGGGCTTAAGCCAACGGAAAGAAAGTGAGCATCAGGAAAGTTTCCTTGGCTGTCCCTCTGACTAGAACGGTCCTGGCACCTACCTCCCCTGTTTTAGCACTTAATAAGAAGGTGGAGAGCGAGTGGGAAGGCAACCGAAAACATCAGAGAATGGCAGGAGAGACTGGACTAGTGCACTATTATCTAGAACCAAACTAACTGCCTGATTTGAGCCCAGGAAGTAGTTTTCTTCTAGGGGTCCTGTGCAGCACAGGTCACTGGGTGGGAGTAAAATTGTCAGTTCCAAGGACACTTCTGGCACTACATCTGTCTTCACGTTTGTGCCACAAACCATCTAAGTCCCTTTAGCATAGCCAAAGGCATGTAATCCAGTGCAGGGAAGGATTCCCAAACTGCCATGATTTGTATGGAAATCTGTTTGAAGAGCTCAACGTACCCACGCGTGATGGGGAGCAGCACAGAATTGCTGCTGCTGACACAGACACAAGACTATTGAAGTTAGGACACTCTACTGCAAGGGCATCTCGATGAAATGTAATGGCCAGTGATACACAGGAGACTAGACAACACCAGGGGATGCAATGATATTGGCTTTACACTCCAAGTAACGCCCTATGGGCCATGATCCTACCTCCCAGTATGGAGGCAGCAAGGGACATGCAGGGATTTGTTTTTACTGGAAGAATCCTGGCATTTTACCTTTGAGTTTATCTCCAAGAAGTGGGTCATAAGTAGATTTAGGAACTTTTTTGCTGGCTTGCTTCTGTTTGGAGCTCTCATTTGGGGATGTTGCTGCCAGGAACTTTTGTCTGATAGCTTCTTTCTTTCTCTCCTCCTTCTCCAAGAAGCTGAATGGCCGCTGGGTTGAAAGTAGCAGCTCCTTTCTTTTCTGTGTTGCTATTTGCCTGCGAATCTCATTCTGCTCCATTATTTCCTGATAAAGGGGCAGAAACACATGGGCAGGTGCAGGCTGTGCCCGGAACTGTTTCTGACATTCAGCTTCATCCTGGCTTTGCCTTTTGTCTCTCTGTTTGTCTAGTTCAAGAAACATGTATGACTTTATCAACTGGGACTTTTTGTGAGCTTCCCGCAGTGTCATTTGGAAAGGCTGAGGGATGGTGATGGAAGGAATCCAGGGAGATGAAGCGCTTTTTGGCCGCAAGCGGGATTTAGGAAACAAGTGAGGCTTTTGCTGATCCCAGGTACTGTCCGAGGTGAGGTCGATCAAAGAACTGGACTGCCTTTTGTTACCAGATGTCTGACTAAGACAAAGACATTATTAAGAAGAAATAAAGGAAATTATTAAAAAACAGAATTAAAAGAAGGGAGACATTGTTGATTAAGAGCAAGACACCACAGGCCAAGCTCGTTGTTAAAAAACAGGCCTAGGGCTTATCATTCTCGGGCTCTATATTTTGCTTTGCTACCAAAGTTCATGAGCAGAACTTTGCTTGTATTCCATTTTCCATGTATAAAAAGTCGGTTATGCCTACTTAGCTTTGCAATGCCATTTATTACACTGCTAGCACTCTATTGCCAGAAAGGCCACAAGTAAACCAGAAAGTTCCAACTTGGAGATATATGGCTAATAGCTATTCAACATAAGACAAGCTCAGGAGAGGCAATAAATTAAGCACACAGATATACAAACCCTAACAAACAGTACCAGAATTCCTAACACACTGATGGAAGGGCCATTGCAAGGAACTGCTTTAGTGCAACTCTTAAGAGGGCCCGGTGGAAACTTTGTAGCTGGTAAGAAGACTGTGTAACTGATAATAAGAAAAAACCACAAGACTATCATGGGTCTCATTGAAATAGCAAACTTCTCATAGGATGGTTGAGGGCGATTGTGGAACCGAGTAAAACTTATGAGGTATTTAGGGAAGGAATAAATGCAGGTAAAAGGAAGGATCAAGGTCAGTCAGCGTGGACCAAGAACAGGAAAATGGGAAAACAGAAGGTGGTGATCATGTATAAACAGGCTCCTGGTCGATACACTTGCCTGGTGATTGCTGTGGTCTGTTCTTCTTAAAACTGTTTGTAAACTAACTTTACTTTGTAAGAGCATGTGTGTCTGATCTGCTAGTGAACTTCAAGCTGGACTAACCACAGAGAAAGACACGAGGTCTGAGAGCTAAATGTTGGAGACGCCACAGCTCTGAAGACTGGACGCTGGATAGCAACACGTGTCATCTGCTAGCAAATTTTAAGCGTGATTAGTTGGCAAAAAGGAACGGGATTTGTGCTGTTTGTGTTTTCTGCAATTGCTGCTTACATGGGCACCTGTTGGCCCCATCCTCCTATCTGTGAATGCGTTTGTGGCCGCCATTTTGGTACTATATATGTGCATCTTGGGACTTTGTGCTCTGCCTTGTCACTGGTCAAAAGCAGAGGGAATCTCCTGCGCCCTTTTGCCACCCTTACCACGTACTATCCTACCTGAGAGCCTGCCACAGCTTTTCACGCAGGACCGCCGCCTCCTGCCTGAAACCCTCGAGCTCCTCATCCTCTTCGGATACCCCGAGGTCACCCTGTAACATGGCCTGGTACGGTAGGGATGGTTCTAACGGAGACCGCCGGCCTCCCATCCTGAGAGGCTGCTCACAGGCCGGAGACCCAGGAGTTGGGGACAGGCAGCCTTGAGGGGATGCCGTGTCACCTGGAAGAAAAAAAATAAAAATAGAGAATAGTTCGTTTCGGGAGGTACAACCCCCCAACCTCCAGGCCCGGGCTCGGCGCCCCCGGCTCTACCTCAGCCCCGGCGGCGGTGGCCGCCGCCAGGGCTGAGGTAGAGCCGGG
>VZSF01009816.1:605089-639592 GCA_013398295.1 Chionis minor | reverse complement strand
TGGCGGCGGCCACCGCCGCCGGGGCTGAGGTAGAGCCGGGGGCGCCGAGCCCGGGCCGCTTCCCTCACCTGCAGGCCGCCGCCTCAGCCCTCCAACGGCCTCGATCGCGGCTGCGACCAATCAGCGAAGTCGGCAGCGCTCTAAGCCCGCCTTTTTGCCCTCAAACAGCCAATCAGACTCCAAGATGGACAGCACCCCGAGGCAGGTGGTGTTGTCATGGTTTCCCCCGGCGACTTCCGCTCGAGGGGGTCGGTTGGCGTGTCGTCACTTCCGCAGCGATGGCGGTCGCGTGCGGGCGGGGGTTGCTGGCTTCGCTGGGTGGGCGGCTGCGGGCCGGCCCGCGGGCCCCGCTCCGGTCTGTCGCTGCTGCCGCCGCCGCGCCGCTATACGATGTAGTGGTGTCCGGCGGGGGTATGGTCGGGAGCGCCATGGCCGCCGCGCTGGGTAAGGCTGTGACCTTCTCGGCGTCGCAGGTGCCGTCGGCCTGGCCCGTTGCCGTCCCCGCGGGGGCTGCGGTCGCTGCCTCACAGCCGGCGGCGGCCTCTCCCTCCCGCCCCTGCCGCGGTGGTGGGAGAACTCGGCGGCCTTGGGGCCTCCCGCACCGTGTTTTGTGAGTGGCGGGTTTTGTCTCCCGCCGACCTCCCTGTCACCCTTTCGCTGGTCGCACAGAAACTTCATACTGGGCATTCTCCCAAGAGTTTCCGTATTTGGAGTAGTGGGTACTTTCATTAGACGACCTTAATTGTTAATCCCTGTTGGTGACAGCGTGGGGATAACCATGTGGCTGCAAGTTCAAGATCCCGTTGTGGAATTTCTGTATTCCTGCATCCTCTTGTGACAGCACTCCAACATTGACTTAAAGCTGTTTGGACCCCTGATGCCTGTGATGAGCCTTATCCTGTTAATATATATATTTTTTTTAATATAGCCATTACTTTGAATTCTACAGACTGGTTGTAGTATTTTTGTTAGATATGGTCACCCTTAAATCACTGATGCATAATTTCAGCCATAGCTGAAAAGGCTTTTCTGATCCTAAGTTTAATTCCCTGTGTTTTCAACATGGGAATACCGAGTTGAAATGGGTTTGTGCTTGGTTTGTATCACTGGAGATCCTGAGGGTACTGGCTGCTGCTTTACTTGCAGCGTTGATTCGGAAGGTGTGATAGTGACAGGAGCCTAAGGAAAAGAGTGCAAAGAGCAAAAGAGCAAAGGTCCTAAGCAATAACTGCTTTGCCAGTTTAAGGGTTTACCTTGCAAATTTATGATTGTTCCACTTGTATTGTTAAAGGAGATGACAGTGGAATTGAGACAGTGTAAGGATCCCCTCCAGCAGTGATATCTAAGACTAATGTCCAGGTTTGGGACCTTTTAAGAGATGAAGTTATGTTATGCATAATCTAGAAGACATGTTCAGGATACTGCTGCTATTAGGACTGCTGTAGTAGTAAATGCGAGGTGTTGTAAGGACAGCATTTCTGGTCTCGGTGCCTTCTGCAGCCATACCAGTCAGGTGCAACAAGTATGGCTAATTCAGCTGCAGTGGGATTTACTCTTTACTTGAGTCATCTCTTCAGTTTTTTTCAGTTCTCTTTAACTGAAAGTTAAAGTCTAAACTGCCTGTGCTATTCCACTGTCAGAATATAAGGATAAAGAAAATATAAAGGTAGTTGCTAAGTATCATAAAAGTTTTATTTTGAATTCTTGTCCTGTTTGGTGAATTTACATTTAAGCTCTGCAAAATGTGTCCTGTGCCCTGAGTAAACATTGTAGATTTCCCTCGTCAATGCTTCAATAATGAATTTTCATAACAAAATGTGCACAAATTTGTAAAAGGTGTAAACTTTGTACAAAAAGAAAATGTTAAAACCTTGCGTTAACTGCCAAAGGGTTGTCAGCCCTTTGTAGTCATAAAGCTTTAAAATACAAAAGTTTACCTGCCTAGTCAGCACCTGCATTGTAAATGTGTTTTCTTTATTAAGTTTTGCATCTACTCTGTCTCATGACAAAAATGCAAAGATGTTACCGATACAGAAATCGGAAAAGAGGTTTTTTGCAGGAGCATTGTAACACAGCATGCGTTTGCTTATTTTAGGGCATGATATCCACTTTTGCAATAAGAAGATCGCTTTGCTGGAGGCTGGTCCTAGGAAGGAATATGATCGCATGCCAGACAGTTACAGTAACAGAGTCAGTTCCATCTCCCCAGGATCAGCAACCCTCCTAAGCAGTAAGTGTAATTTCTATTGTTTGCATTTTTAACAGTTTATTTGAGCTGGTTTTGTTTAAACAGAACCCTTTAGAGCATGTGCTGCCTTCATCCTAAGCGAAGTATTTGCCTTTGTCTCTTAGTATTCTGTGTGCTGAATTGTGGTGATTCATCAGGCTTCTCTTGATAACAGGGATCTGTATTCTTGTATCTCGGTCTGATTTGTTATATAAATTATTGTGACATTAGGCTCATGAAAGGTTGTAAGGTGCTCTCTGTAGCATCTGGAATGTTTTGTTCACAAAAGAAGCACGTACTTAGTGCTTTGTAGTCTGGTAACTCACTTCTGATTAATTTTAATTTTAAAGACAGATTTGAGCCTTGATCCCTTATGGAGAAAGAAATATTCTAAACAGTGACGGCCATACGTTTCTGTGTCTGTTTTATTACTCAGTGATGGGACGGTGACAGTTCGCTGTTGAGTCACAGCCTCGATGGAAAGTATTTTTCTACTGGCTTGTGTTAACAGTAAAATAATGTGATGCTGGAGCTGTGAAAGTACGGAGGCAGACCTGGCCCCGCCTGGTGATGGTGCAGGCAGAGTCTGGGCATCAGTAGTCAGGGAGGGAAAGGGAGAGTGTGGAGTGATGTTCAGTTTTGCCTGGGTCTCAGTGTCACACATGAACCTGCATCTCCGTGCATTTGTGTCCTTTGTCTCTTTTAGGTTTCGGTGCCTGGGATCATGTCTGCAGCCTGAGACGCAAACCGTTCCGGCGAATGCAGGTGACTTACTTAGGGCTGCAAATATACTATGTGTCTGTCTACTTTGAATTCTCAGAATTACTTACATTAATGAGCCAAAGTTTTTTTTCTTTGGTAAAGGGCATGTCATGCTTATGATGATTCCTGTTACTTTTTTGGGGGGTAGCAGTCTACTCAGAAATACCTGTCCTCAGAGTTGAGATGTTACAGGATGAAAGGTTGATTCCTAACGGAAGCTGTAGATACTGAAGCACGGGTACTAGTCAGGAAATGAAGGTAAAGGTGTGTATTGCTTTTGGCTGGGATAGAGTTAATTTTCTTCATAGTAGCTTGTATGGTGCCATGTTTTGGATTTGTTATGAAAACTGTTGTTAACACAGGCGTGTATTAGCTGTTGCTGAGCGGTGCTTACACGGTGCCTCACACTGCCCCGCCTGCGAGCAGGCTGGGGGTGCACAGGAAGCTGGGAGGGGACCCCAGCTCACCACGGGGATATCCCCACTGTATGATGTCATGCTCAGCGGCAATAAAAGCTGGGGAAAGAAGGAGGGAAGGGGGGGGGCCTTCAGCATTACGGTGTTTGTCTTCCCAAATGACTGTTGCGCATTGATCAGGCTTTTCTGGACATGGCTGAACACCTGCCCACCGATGGGAAGGAGTGAATACATTTCTTATTTTGCTTTGCTTACACGTGCAGCTTTTGCTTTACCTATTAAACTGACTTTATCTCAACCCACAAGTTTTCATGCTTTTCCCCTTTGCATTCTCTTCCTCATGCCGCTGCGGGGGAGTGAGCGAGCGCCTGCACGGTGCTGAGCTGCCTGCCAGGGTTAACCCACAACAAGATGGTAGGGTAGCTTTATGTGTTAATTATGTAACAGGAAATTAGGAATAAAAAATTTGCTTTGCAATCAGTTTTTGAGATGAAGCTAGGTCATTGTATGAAAGGAATTGTGTGATGTACTTCAGTAGGCGGGAATGGACAGTAATCCAGGATGTTTCTTCTAGTTTTGTATTTCTAGATTGCTGCATCATTTTGCTGTTAAGACAGATATGTTCATAGTCCCTCAAAGGAACAGCACTTGTAGCTTCATTTAATGTATTTTTTCTTTGTAGGTGTGGGATGCTTGTTCAGAAGCCATGATCGTTTTTGAGAAAGATGACTTAGATGACATGGGTTACATAGTGGAGAATGATGTCATTATGTCTGCTCTCACAAAACAGTTAGATGCAGTAGCAGGTAGTGGACAACTTCTTTAATATTTTATTTCTTGCAGAGAGCTTTCAGTTACTTGCTTTCTGTTCTGTGCACTAAGTTACGAAGGGGAGAAAGATAATTTGTCTAACAAGTAACTCTGAGACATAGGCAGCTTCTTGAATTGGGGGGGAAGGGAGAAATCCGTCTTCTGAAGACTAAACAGCAAGAAAACAGTTGAATATGGAGTTCTCCAGAACATAGTCTCTCCAAAAATAGACTTAAGTAAAAGATCTGTAGCTTTCTATTCAGAGCAGGCCTTGCAGTCACAAAGGGTTGGCCAGATCTCTTCTTTCAGGGTGCCTTGAGAATTGCAGGGTCAGCTCTCAGGGTGCCATCAAGACATGTGTGGCCTTTGCTGTTGTAGTGATGTTTCCTTTTTTCATGTCTGTATCATGCTGTGACCACAGTACTTTGTGTTCCCATCAGACCGGGTGGAGGTTTTCTACGGGAGCAGAGCAGTCGGGTTTACCTGGCCCCTTCCCTCTCACAGCTGTGACACAAGCCCTTGGGTCCAAATTGAGTTAGCTGATGGACGCAGACTTCAGACCAAACTACTGGTAACTAAGCTTTTTATTTCTGTTGATCAGGCGTCGTCTCTTGCCCAAGTCCTTTCCACTGGATTTGGTTCTGATTCCGTGTGTGCCGCTCCACCCACGTGGAGGGCTTGAGTGAGGTGAGTGGCTAACGCTGTCAGAGATGCTATGGGACACGGTGCACAGGCTTCTCTGTACCCAATGCAAGAAGACTGTGCCGAACTGGACGAGAGCAGAAGGGGCTGTGTCTTCTGGTTTCGGGGGAATCCTTGGGGATTTTTTCTGAATAAACAAAAACGGGGTACATGCAGGCTGGGGTTTGTAGACTGGAATATTGGCTTTCTTAGGAGCTGCTGAAGAGGTCGCTTTGTATCTCTTTGTTCTGCAGATTGGTGCGGATGGTCATAACTCTGTAGTCCGGAAGGAAGCCAAAATTAAGAACGTTGAGCATCGGTATGACCAGTCGGCTGTGGTGGCAACCCTTCATTTGTCTGAGGTGAAATTCTGCAAATTGACTGTTGCATAAGCAGCAGAACAGCTTAAGCAAGTGATCCAGGTCACTAGTTCATAACTGTCCACTTGCTTCTTTCCACTGTAGGCCACAGACAATAATGTAGCATGGCAGAGGTTCCTTCCCACAGGGCCAATTGCGCTTCTTCCGGTAAGATGACTTGTGGCCTCTGTATATATATTTTTTTTTTTTAAAGTTTTTAGTCTGTTCCTTTCTAGTAACTTTGTGCCTTTCTGTGTTGGTTCTCTCTCTTAAGAATTTGTCTATCTGCCCTTTACTTTTCAGTTATTGGATTTGATTTCCCCTCCTGCCCTCTTACTTTATCCTTGGTGTTTCCTACTTGGAGCAAGGTGGGCTGGAGGAGTAATGTGCAGAGGGACTGGTGTGGGGCAGTGCAGTGGAGAAGTCTTTGTATTGATCATTTATTTTTGCTTCTTTTTCTCTTGGTACTTACCTTTGACATTCTCTTAAACTAGCTGTCTGACACTGCCAGCTCTCTGGTCTGGTCTACATCTCATGAACACGCATCGGAACTTCTCACTATGGATGAGGAAAGTTTTGTGGATAGCATCAACTCTGCCTTTGTGAGTATCAGCCGTATGGTGGGTATGAGGCTCACTTTGTTGTAATCATGAGAAATACAGTGGAACCCTGCAGCTTAAAGGACAGTAATGGGAGAGGTGGATTCTCAAGTTCATTCCTCTGGTGAAGATTATATTAAAAAGGCACTTGGCAAAGAAAAAATGACCCCCGGGGACTGAATTAGGTTAGTTCTGAAAGGAACAGAAGAAGTTGAACTAAACTTCCAAAAGGTGGGAAGGGTGGGCTCATCCTAGTTGGACACTTGTATGTCCTAGAACAGTGAAGATAGTTTCTTCTACTGTATAGTTTTGTCCAAGTGGTTAAAATCCAGCATTTGGAGCTCATTTGGATTTTTTCAGCTGGATTCTTTTGTATGTCTGTTTTGGGTTAACATGTAAAGATTTGTTTTTTTCAGTGGAGCAACGTAAACCACTCTGACTTCATTGATACTGCTGGGGCCATGTTTCGATCTGCTATTTCACTCCTGAAACCCTCAGGGACGGCAGTCCGTCAGCTGCCCCCAAGCGTTGCTAAAGTAGATCCAGAGAGCCGAGCCATGTTCCCTCTTGGAATGGGGCATGCGACAGAGTATGTCCAGCACCGCATGGCTCTTATTGGGTAAGGTCCCCAGTGGTAGCCCTTGTGCGAGTGGGTGGTGTGTGGTTAGAAAGAAATAGCCACATATGTAATAAATTAGATGGTTAGAAGTAATTTATAGTTTCAGTTTGACTTTATTCAGGCGCAGTTTGGACCATGTGCTCTTGTGCCAACAAAGTCCTTTGGTATGAGTAGCTCCCTGTCCGTTGTGGGTGCTTTCTATGTAAATCGTGAGAGTTATTTCCCTTTTCTGGTTTGTGTAGTCTGGCGAAACAACCCAGTACCATGCTGCGCCTGTACTTCCTCAAACATTGCAGCAGCCATTCTGTGTACCCGTTTGACTTTTAAACACCTTTCTTCAACAGAAATGACAAAACTTACAGATTATTCTGGATGGGATGTCACAGGCTTTTGTATGGTGGTACAGGAAAATAGCTCATCTTTTACATTCTGAGGTCGTGTGTACTTTTTTCTCCCCCGCAGCTGCAATATGCTGTTAGCTTACAGTAATTTCTAGATGCCGTATTGCACTTTGGATACTTTTCACCTTTCCAACTTGTGAGCCAGTCTGTGCTTGGGAGCGCTCTGTGCTTTATAGCTTGTTAAAGTGCATGATCTTAGTTTCATACCCAAACTTTGTTTCATATCTCTAACTTTAAGACTCCCTTATTAGTATGTCTGGCTTTGTCCTTTACAGATAGGTCTACTCATAAAAGACTTGATTTTGTTTCTGTTTGAGGATATCCCACTTATCCTTTGTATTCATGATATCTGCCTACTTTGTGTTTGTGAAATGTGCCAGTGATCGGCTTCCTGTTGTGCTGAGGTCACTTACAAAAACATTAAGGCCTGTTCCACACACGATCTGACAGGACTTTGGCTCGTCACCTCTATAATTTTTCCTTTCAGAACTGCTTTTTGTTACCTCCCCTTTGTCTTGCTTCTTACAACTGGGGAGGCAGTCAGGTCGTTCGGCATGGCATGCAAGGAGGTACTGGATAAAGTTTGGTTTATGTAGCTGCTGTGAGGTGGGGCTCATTGCAGAGAGGTGAGGAGAGCTACGCTGATCCCTTCTGGGGTTTGTCAGCCATTACGGCTTTCTTCAAGAAGGGATATAAATTTCTGTCTTTTCTTGCTCCAGGGATGCAGCGCACAGAGTCCACCCACTTGCAGGACAAGGTGTAAACCTGGGCTTTGGTGATATTGCATGTTTAGCTCATCACCTCAGTGCGGCAGCCTTCAATGGGAGCGATCTGGGTAAGGATCCAAGACAATGAAGTGGCAGTAAGATGATCAGCCTCTTACAGACCTTCCCTGCAAACATCAGGACAAGCATTATCACTACTGCAGTTAAGCGTGCTGTGATCTTGTGTTTCAAAGGCAACAAGCGTATTTGAAGTAAAACTGTTCTGATGACCATTGGCTGTGGAGCAGTTGAAGATTCTTGGATGCAGTTTCTGTCCCACAAATCTCAAAGCTGCTTCTGAAAAAAAAAAGTTCTGCAGGATGGTAGTTAAAGAGGTGGTGAGATGAAGACCAGTAACTGATTGAAGGAGGCCTTTATTTAAAGATGAATGATTTCTCTTTTCTCTTTTCTGTGTTTTCAGTTGTCAGTGGAGGCTGCTATGTACATAAGGTGCACAATTGTTTGTGGCAAGTCAGTTTTAACAGGAGCATTCAATTATCTCTTCCAGGCTCCTTAAAACATCTTTTAAAGTTTGAGACCGAACGTCAGAGGCACAATGTCTCCTTGATAGCTGCTATCGATGTGCTAAAGAGGCTTTACTCCACAAGGCTGGCTCCCTTGGTGTTGCTGAGGACATGGGGATTGCAAGCAACAAATGCCCTGCCTCCCGTCAAAGTAAGAATCTCACTTTAGTGAGGGCCGTAGGAAGACTCCAGAACTACTCTTGAAATGTATGCAAGCTGGTTGGAAAATATTAACGTGTTCAAACTGAGGTTTTGTGTTCTGAATGAGCCTGAGGAGTTCCTAAGTAACTGATGGCTCAGTAGTAACTGTTTTCTCCTGCAGCACCAGGGAAGGTAAGGGATCTGAGCGTCTGTACTCTCTCCCAGTAGTTAGAGGTTAGAAGTTCTTAGAAGTCTTTGGCATTATTTTGCTGTGGAGTGAAAATGTGGAACCTTGAACTGCATTCCAGAAAGGCACTATGAAAAACTAGCCCTTCACTAAGGGCTTCACTAAGAATAAGACGTCTTCACTAAGATTACGACATCAGGTGACTTAGCAGATGTGGTGTACAGCTCAAATGAGTTACCCATTTCTGTGTGGTTTTGCCTTGTGAAATTGTTCCCGCATGGCAGAAGTGCAAGTCTCTCTAACGGAAGTTACCTGAGGAAGGCTGTGGTGAGGAGGTTCATTCTTAAACACAGACCCTCTATTTGCAGCTTATCTGCCTCAATTCTGCTCTGTCTTGAGTTAGTTGTGGGATTTTCATGAAGTTCCTTAAGCCACCTGCTCTCAAAGCTCCCAAGCACCTTCAAATTAGATTCCTCGTTTCTGGATTTGAATGTTTTATTCTACAAATCAAGTCACTTTCTTCCTATTAAACACAGGTGGCCTATTAGCTTTGTGTTATGGTCACAGTTATGACACTGAGTTGAAGAGCAGTAAATGCCTAAGGTGTAGTAGCTGCCACTGACAAGGTGTCTTTATTAGTTGCACCAAAAAGAGAACTATGCTGCTGCTTCCGTGCTCAGAATTTTTTTCCTGTTTGTTGAAAGTCAAATGAACACCTCTTTTCTGAGCACAGAACTTGTTGGTAACACCTCTGCTTTGTGCTACTTGGGAAGGATAAACATGCTGCAACTACTTTAATTTTCTAGCATATAGGGGTACGTGCTCTGTACTTGGCTAGAAAGGCTGACAAAGAACTGTTGTCCGTATATATAAAAGGGAAGAAGACCACAGCTGCTTTCTAGAATGTATGCTTATTACCCGTTTATGAGTTACTTATCTTTTTCTTCTCCTCTTTTAGGAGCAAATCATGGCTTTTGCCAGCAAGTGATCTCTTACCAGTTTGGAACAGCAGCTTGCCAGTGAATGCATTGCCCTTAAAAGGACTGTGCCTGACTTGAACCTTTGAATTGTGTTATTTTAATTTAACAATAAAACTGAGGGATTGAGCTGTGTGTCATCCACTGGTTTATGCAAAAGTTTTATCCCATCTGCTCTTCTCAAGAGGATTTAGGGTCGCTTCCTGTGCCATGATGTCTTCAGCCACAGAACTTTCTGTGCTTCTAATTCAGGCCTTTTGAATCGAAGACTCAGGTGGAAAAAGCTCTCTGTCTTTTGGCAAATGCAGTGCTGAATTTTGCCAGCTACAACTTTTGCTGCTTAATTACTTTGGGTTTTCTCTGTTGATTTCTAGAGCTGTAATGTCACGCCTGGGTTCTTAGCACTTCCTGGACTCAGAAAGGAGGGGTAGTTTTCAGCAGAGGGAGACAACTCATGGTGGCCGACATGTTTTAAAGCTCTAATCTGTCTCTCTTTCACCCTTTTCCACGCCTTTCTTTTGGTGCTTTATTTAATAATGTTATTTCTTGTGGAACTGGCTAGTCTTAAGGGCTCCATGAAAAAGAGATGCAAGACAACAATACTATCTAGGAAAGAAAACTGCACCACAAGGTCCTGAATATTGTTAAAAAATGCTTTAATTACTAAAATAGACAATCAAGATATTCTGTCTTAGGTTCCAAACACCAGGCTCCTGCATTAGACGTTTGACACTCACAAAATTAAGTGAGCACTGCCCATGGGCAAAACTTACACATACGGCTGACCACTATCAGGAATTAACATCAGAAAGAATGAAATGTTTTGAACTGAAAGCCATTACCTGTTCTTCTTCAGTCACTCACATTAGGAAGTTCCTGTTAGTGACTGGGTAAAAGACATTATGAAGGAGGAGAGAAAAATCAGGGCTGCAAGTAGAAGTCTTCTCTTAAAAGGCTGCTTAGTCTTTAGTTAAGCTAATAAATAATCTCATTGCACTAGGGTATGAGGACTTGACTAGCTTCTCTAGATCCCCCACCCACCTTGAGTAGTTCAGATGTAAACAGCAGGGGCTCAATTCTGCAATTTCTTGCAAAAGAAACCTTTGAGCAGAGTTTTGTTTCTCTTGTGGCTGCAGGATCGGGCCCCTGATAGCAGCAGTTTTCCTTCAGTTAATGAATTGTGCTGCTGACAAAGGAAGGCCCTGAGCGTTCAGATTTAATGCAACTTTGGTGCTGGGAAGCAGATGCTCCCACCTGGCATTTGTAGTGCCAGAGTCTGAGGCAAAGAACACAGAACAGAAACTTCCTCCGCGTGGTACCTGTCATGGTCTAGACCATCCTCCCTTCAGACAAGAGCAAACCCCGAAGTGCTCCCAGGGCTAGCGTCTGTTCAGTGGGCAGATAAGCCGCTGCTGCTTGTGCCTTACAGAGAACATCCCACCTTGCCTTCCTAGTTCAAGTACGGCCTCACTGCTTCCGGCTCTGCCCCAAGATCTAGTAAGTGTGTCACAGTGCTGGCTCAGACTGAAAGACAACTTTTGGATTATTAAACTAGCTAGTTCTCAGCAGTGACGTGGCCTGACTAGCAACCACTGCAGCCTGCTTTGTGTTCTCTGAGAATACAGAAGTGGAGAGAATTGTTCACTGAAGACAAAATGAATGTGTTTACAGTCACCTTGTTGTGCAGACCACACCATATATCAGGTTTTGCCAAACACTAGGAAGGGGAATAAGAAATGCTTGTGGTTGAGAAGAGGCCACAACTACTTTCTTCATGTTCAAACAGAAGCTCCTAGTGAGGAAGGAACAGAAGTTTGGTGTGACGCTGAGGAATTTCCCAACATGGATCTCAAAACATTCTGGTAAGGAGGAGTACAGGTAGGATGAGCATTTCGTATTTCAAAGAAACAGCCTGAATTTACAGCAAGGTGTCAGTGGTGGGACAAGTATCGGTAGCTCCATCCCTTGGGCTCCTGTTGCTGACTGGACTTGCTCAATCAAGAGCACGCCTTGCACCCTAGTACCATAAAACCTGAGAGATGAGAAGGGGGTAGCTTAATCAGCCACAGTCAAACCTGTGCTGCTAACTCAAAGCGGACTAATATTCACAGTAAGGCGAATTCCTAAGTCTCCAAATTGCTTGGCAAGATTAGTGAGGGCATGAGTGCGCTACTTCCTCCCCTTGCTGGGAATTGCCAATTATTTTCAAATCCAGTTTGCAAAGAAGGCAGCATGAGGGCAGTCTTTGGTTTTACAGAAGTGGGAAAGGTGCGTTATACCAAACAGGTAACTGCAAATGCCCGTCGGAAAAGTGTTCATCACAAGAGATCAGTGGATAAAAGCTTCCCTTAGTCACACGAGCAATACATCTCTGTTCTTATGACTGGAGTAAATTCATCTTTACCTTACACGTTCCATGGTGAGTAAAAGATACTAATTTTTGATGAGCTATCTGCCAACTATTTAATGAGGAGGAAAAGTTGTCTCCACAGCTGTTTCTATTTAGGACAACGTAATGTCCTTACTCTGAGCAGTAAGGTATCAGAACAATCTTCATGTTCTCTATAGCCAATAAAAAAAGAAAACCAGGATCTCACAGCCCAGCTTTCTAGCCTACCTGACAAGAGGCATTATTTAAAATATTGATCTTTCATTGCTTCTGTGTGTTTGGTGTGAAAAAGATGGCAAGATTCACTTTAAATTGTTACTCAAATAGCTTCATGCTATCCTGGCAGAAGTCTTGGGCTTCCTTAACAGCTGCAACCCCTTTGCTGGACATACTGTTCCTAAAGCCCTGCTGTATATAATAAAAATAACTCCAGAGCAATGGAGGGCTGCATACACCATTTTATGGGTCCAATTAAAGATAAATTAAGTTTAAAACAATTTAAAATGAACAAAGGATAAGCAAACAAGGGATAAGAGCGCAAAGCTACTTCTGCTCTCGTTCTCCCTCCGTTTCTGCTGCTAATACCACCCTACTTATTTTCATCTATTAAACAACTGAAAAAGCAACTTGTTTCACCACAGCTCTGCATTCAGAGGAGGTTCCTAAGGAGAGTGCAGGAAGTGATAAGCCCCAGCTTTCCGACAGGAAACCACAGCTTAGAGCTCCCTTCGACAAAACGAGCTGTGGTGGTCTAACACCTTGCTGGCCTAGCAGGTCTCTGCAGGCTGTGCACCGCCTATTTCCCTTGTGCTGGCTAGGCTTGACTCTTTGGTGCACTGATTTAACTCAAGTTTAGTGTTGTGAATTGCTTCACCAGAGAACCTGAGGAGCACCAGCATCAAGAGGAAAGAAGGCTGTGGGAGTGGTTTGCTGACAGCAGCGAAACGGAACTGCCTCTCACAGCAAAGCGAGCTGTCAGAAATGCTACTTCATCTGACTGCGCCCTTGATTTCCCTGTGGGTGTAATGTGACAAGCATTTCTTTTGGCAGTGGAGTTTCAGTAGCTGGCACTGCTGCCTAGTTGTGCCAGCACAACTATGTGTTACGACTACGTGCTAAATGAATCAAGGTATCAAGTCTGGTGGGCAGATGTATGGTACAGCTGCACAGACTTGTAAAGGGCAGCAAAAAGGAACACAGTCAGGCACACACTGAGCTTAGGAAATGATTGCTGCCTGAAGAAACGCTTGGGAAGTTACAACCTATGTTTTAGCCGACACCTTTCCCAAAACCATGCCCAAAATGTACTTATAGCAGGCCCCTTCTTGAAAGACTGGCATCTTCTTGCAATGTATTAGCTAAGCTAATGGCCAGGTATTTGGAATGCTGAGGCTGGCAGCATCCAGAGTCATTCACTTTTCTCTGAATGACTGTTGACACCATCTTTAATTTCTGTATTTAAGATCTCACAAGCAAACTTAAGTTATGTATGCTTAAAGGGGAGGAGAAGTCACGTGTGTGTAGTCTGCCACCACATGCCAGGTACTCTGTGCTTCTAGCAATGGGATGCTGTACAAACGTGCTGGTGAAAGCTGGTTTTGAGCCCCTTGCGGATACTCTGCTGGAGTTTAGGCCTTTTGACTGTCAGAAGGCAGCTTCTGGATCATTTATGGCAATCAGAATTATAAATCATACTGCGGCAACTCTCATTACGCACGATGCCAATCCAGGGTGAAGATCTGTTCTATCGTTTTGGTCCATGTTCTGCTCTGTGACCAATTCCAGCTGAACAACATACCTTGGAGATTCCAATTTGCTTTCTCAGCCTTTCAGAAAGTCACAGCTCAATAGGTTATCCCCAGAGACTGCAGGAGGTGAAAGGTAGCACCCAAAGTCCAGCTTGTCTCTATATTGTTCACTTTCTTTGTTAACTATAGAGGAAGAAAAAGAAATTGTTCCCAACAGTCCTCTAGATAAATAAGTTGCGCAGAAGACAAAAAAATGAACCAATGCATGTTGACTGATAAGAGAACTTTGGAAGGGGGCTTGGGGACTTAACTTTTTCTCACCTGTAAGAGTGTGTTGTCCCTAAATCCAAACCCTTCCTTTAGTAAAGCAGTGATGTAAGTAAGATCCATGCAGAGGAAAGGACTGGCTGAGTTGTACCTCTCCATGTTATCACAGACTACAGAAGGAAGCAAAAAAGAAAAATGGATCTCAGCAAAATAAGGGAGCTTTTATCTACACTATACATCCAAACCGACCTCAAGCCAAAGCCTACTAAAACAAGCCACCCTCTTCTGTTAATGGGTACACATGACACACGGTACATGCTATGCAGCTGTTCTGTAATGCTGGAGAATAAACCATGTTGTACTTCCAGTTTCTCTTAACTCCATCATAAGTACACCTTTTATTACAGCAACACAATCCAAATAGCTCTTTTGAAGTCTGAATCTCTGCTCAACTGATAACTGGCAGGAAATTGGTTATTACTTAGTCTTTCAAGAACACAGTGTCATTTGTCTTCCTGTCAGTCTCCAAGGATGGCTCTGGTAATGGACTCCACCTTGTAGACTGGCAGTTTCTTATTTTTTTTTCCAACCACACATGTCCAAGGACATGGAAGAGGCTATTGCCCAGCCAATCACCCCTTCACTGCAGCTAAAGGAAGATTCCACAGTAAGGGTGACAGTGACTGGGAAATGGATTTACACTAAGAGTCATCTTGTGGACCTACTGTTACTGCTCTGTTCCACAAGTATCAAGAGCAGATTTCACTTCTTTTTAGAAACTGATAAGCAGCAGCATCCTACTATTGAAGTGAGAAAGAGGAGCATTAATTTAGGATCACAGAATTGATCTCCTGATGCTCTAAAGCGAAATAAATGGTTTGGTGGTGTTAGATAACATCTTAGTTGCATCTTTCGAAATAAGCCTCTCAATATCCAGGGAAACAAACCAAACCAAACACAAACTTTAGAGCCTAATCCCCCTATTCAAAACTATCTGAGTTTCTAGGGAGATTAAGTTTAACTGAAAAAGCATTAGAATTTAGGTCCTATTTTAGGAAAAAAGTCAGTCCTGAACTACATAATTAAGCATCTTCTGGTGACAAATATGTCAACTAATCATCATAAGGATGATCACAATTCAGAGGTAATGTCTTGCTATGTAAGCTGAAGTTTTAGCAATCAGTAGCATGGCAAGGTGGGAGCTCTTTTTTCATAGGAGGAGGCACAAAACTGGAACAAGCATTCAGGGAAAAAGTCAGGGGGAGGGAAAGGAATGCAGAAGAGGCTGCCAGACTTAAACAACCTCTGCACTCTCCCTCCGTTCTGTTAGAGGTTAAAAAGGATTTAAGAATTTAAGGACTTACAGAAGTCAGCACTCTCCTAAACTCAGAGAGTTGCAGTTTGACAGAAAGAGCTCTTGATATAGCAAAATCATTTTCTTTTGTACTGACATTTATGAACTACCTCCCTCCTCTCCTGAACAGAACTGCAAAGCCACTAACACTTTTTTTTCCCCTCACTGCTCTTCAGTACTTTCTTCTGCAACAGCTAAAGGCGTTGGCTAATAAAAGCTAAGTAACATAACACGGAAGGTATAAGTGAAATAAAGGTTAAACAAACTTTTTTTAAAAAAATCAAACTCACATTATGTGCTGCCTATAGACATTCATATTTGTGTTATTTCTCATCCCCACCAGTTTCCCAGGTCTCAAGACTATTACCTTCTTTGGCTTTTCTTTCAAAATCTTTCACTTCCAGAACACCTCCTTGTTCATAATCTGAAAAGAAAGAGGTGAGAAAACATCATCATAGACCTGAAAGCATTTGTGTTCTATATCTAAGTTGACCCCAAGGTGCCACTCGGTGATGCTGGGCTAGGAGTGAGATCTGTTGGTAACAGAGGACAGAGCTGCAAGTATAACTGGAACTCAGAGCACAAGTCTCATCTGCTGAACTCTGAACATCAAACTGTGCTGGTGGATACAACCTTCATTCCCTGAAGGTATTTTATGTATTTCCTCTTTCTCAACACTGGTGCTTTTCCCTGCTCCCCATGGCTCCAGCCTCCAGGGTTCCTCTGCCTACTTTCTGGTGGACTTGGACACACGTAGTAGATTATCCCAAATCAATTTACCAATTAGGTTGGTGTCAGCTGCGCGATCATAGTAATAGGAGAAAGCATAGAAGGAACTTCCACGAATCTCATCTGGCTGGTGCAGTTTCCCTTTGACAACCTTAAGTACTTCCAAGTAGCAAGGCTTGAATCCTGTTTCTCCTGTCAGGACAAAGACAGATGGGGTAAGCCAAAGAGGCATGTCCAGGAGATGGAAGAAATAGTTCCACAAGTGAGATACACTTTGGCCTACCAACTACTGTATCCTGATGCAGCCCAAGTTTTTGCGCTTAGCTCAAAGCCTCAGAAAGAACTCTCTTACTTGCACAAGTAACACTTAACGTTTCCTACAAAGGTAGCATTTGTAATAAGAGATCACAGCCAGAATGTGGAGAGTACAGGCCAGCTACTCTTTCAGCTTCAGATTTTTCTTTGGCTCTGTCAAAAGTCCACATCTATGACTGGACAGGTATCCTTCATAACCCAAGGTAACTGATGGAGTATTTGCAAAAGAAAAACTCAGGTTCTGGAGACAAGACTTATCTTACAAGAAGCAACAAGTCTCCTTAGTTTACCTTCTTTGTTGCCACCATATCGGTATTTTACTCCCCCAAAGTGCCACTCTGCTTCCAGCTGCTTTGGCAAACAAGAACTGCGGAACATTTGTCCATCCACAGCTGGAATGAAACCAGAGGGGAGAGTCAGAAAGGATAAAATTTAACACAGTTGTTGATCAATATGCAGAACCAGAAAAGAAATGGCTGAAAGATCTTCATTAAGGTCTTTAAGCAAAAGTACAGAAATCTGAATTGACAGATGCTGCACAAACTGATTATGAATTAAGGACCAGTTGCAGTCTGGAAAAGTTGTGTCCATTATGTCCTACAAACTGCAGAGCAGCTGTAATTGTCATTTGTTAATAAGAGATAAGTAGCACAAGGATATCTGGGTAATGGCTATTCAGCGCGAGAAACAAGAGAGGTAATAAATTAAACACGCAGATACACAAACCCTAACCAACAGCATATGACCAAGACAAAGCAACTGAGCAATGAAGGCAAAAACTCTTAAGACGCTGATCAATGGCCACTACAAGATCTACTGAATGTGGAACCCTTACAGGGTTCAACCAGAAATACTGTAACTGGTAAGAGGAAAACATGATTACTGTGGCCAGCACAAGTCTCACAGAAAAAGCAAACTTCTTACAGAATGGTGAGGGGGATCGTGGGACTGTGCAAAATTTACTATGGGATATTTAGGGGAAGGGTCAAAGGTAGGGAAAGGGGGAATCAAGGGATCAGGGAAGGGCAAGTGTGGGAAAAGGGAGGGGATGATAAAAGAACGCAATCACAACTAAGCAGGCCACTGGTCAGTATGTTTTTCTGCCTGAGCCGTGTGACCCATCACTGCAGCGTATCCTATCTTCTTCTTAAACCCTATTCCCAACTATTTTTGATTTGAGTACATTCCAGTAATTAACACAAGTCCATCTAGCTGGCGAGTAGGAATCTAGAAAGTGGAAAGACCCCAGGTCCTGGCCAGTGTCTGGGCAAAATGCCCAAGGTCTAGGCATGAAGACTGGAAGGACTTAAGGTCTGGGTCAGAGACTGGAAAGACTCCGGATCATGAGTATGCACTCACGTGAGTGAGTGAGAGCGTGTGTGATATGCTCAGGGACCGCACGCTAGGCTAGTCCGTGAACACAACAGGAGGCCTGGGGGAACACAGCGGGCCAGACAGGTACCAGAGACCTATAAAGTGGGTTTGGCGTAAGCAGCAACCCTTAGGAGAAGGATCTATTCATACTGTTTGTGTTTCTGCGGATGCTTGTAAAGCTGTGTGTTTGTGGCTGGCCATGTCTATATGGTGTGTGTATGTTCCCCTGTGTGCATTTCTGGAATTCGCACTCAGTCTCCCTGCTGGCTGAACCTGGAAACATGGAAGAGCAGCTGTCTCACAGGACAGCTCCTTAACAAGTGGTAGCCTGTTTCCAGACAGATCTGTACCAGTGACAACACAGAAAAGCATGAGATACAAAAGTGAAGACACAGGAAATGGGCTGCTGACACAAGACTAAGCCTAACCATCTCTTAAAAAATTTTGGATATTTTATCATACGAACATACCTTCCATATTCAAAGCTCCGAGTGTTGCTAGTCTGGCAGCTTTTAGTCCAAACCCCAAATAGCTGCAAACAAAGACAGATATTACAGTTTTAATTCTTGCACATCTGGTACACTTTACCTATAGCCTCTTCCTAAATCCTGGAATACCCAAACCAAATTTCCTCCCTCTGCTTCCCACAAGTCTCCCCTCTCTAAAACAGAGTTCCCTTTGACAGAACAATTCCAAGTACCAAGAGTGACACAAACCCAGGAATTACAAAGAGCTGCAAAACAGGTAAATCTAAAACTCCAGAAAGTGGTCAGAGCTGATGTGACATTTCTGCAAGACATTCATGAAAAGCAAAAATGCACAATCTTAAAAAACAAGGGAGAAAGAAGGGTATGTGAGGACTGCATGGGGAACAGGATGGCCATTCATGTCATACGTATAAGACTATGTGCTCTTAGGGCAGAACTTACAGGAAACTGCAGAACCTCCCACTAAATTGGAGCTGTGCCTTTGTGTGAAATTCACCTCTGTTTGACTCCACAGATTATTGCTATACTCATTACAAACTAGGATGTGAACAACACTAATGAGAATGTCATTACATGTTGCTGGCTTCAGCAACACAGCTAGATTAAAAACCTGTTGGCCTTTCATTCCCATCTTTGTCATGTCAGGGATGTCCCATCCCACCCCATATCAATACAAACATTTATAGAGTAATCCGAGTTAAACTAACCTCCAGTTCCTTCATTATTTAGGAGACAATTTTCAATCTCCATTATTTTAAGTGATCTAATGGACTGCATTGGTGAATACAACAATCAGTTACATCAGTAAATGTAAGCACCAGGAGAGGAGGTCTACTACACCAGCTTTGCTGTCAAGTAAGCATATTCTGTAACTGAGATGATAGTCTTCACCCCACTAGTAATGGGCTGAGACCGACTATTATACATGGTCAAGTTCTCATTGGACTGTAAGTCATGCAGTTAAACTCTCTGGATTTCACTGCAGACATCTCAGAAACTTGTTAGCTTAATGCAGCAAGCACAATTATATTATTCCAGGCCAAGTATCCTCTCCAATTGGTTCAAGAATCTGTTGTGCTCCATGGTCTGCATCAGTTGCCTGTGGTTGTCTCTCTTTGGTTTATATCAGTCTAGGTTTTACTGTTTGTCCAGCTGCTGCTGAGATGTCCCATTCCAAACTAAGAACTAAGAGGGAAAAAATCTCAGGAAGGTCCTTTTTCCAAATCTCTGACCAGGCTTAGTTCTGACTACTGGCACAATATCCACCTTTCTGCTTGGTCCAGAGTATCTGGCTTGAATCCAGTAGTAAGAGTTCTTCTCCTTAAATATAGTGACTCATAATGCTTCTTCTTCATTTGACAGACTAATATTCCCTTGCAGCGGTATTAACCATGATCCTGAAACATTTCCAGTCAAGTAACATCACGTTCCACTTCAACTAACGTTGCAAGCAGATAAGAAAGCTAGTGAAAAATTCATGGTCCCAACAGCTGGTAAAGGGATGACATGGCCATTTGTGATTAGCTCAGGGGCTGCAGAAAGACTGATTTCCCCAGCGGAAACAACAGCCTTTTTGCTCCTCACCTGTGGGTATAGAGCTTGTAGGTGCTATTAAACATTTCAAATGAGGTAAGAAAATCCCCAGGGGTTTCCTTCAAAGTTTCCTAAAAGTTAAGTAAAAGAAGAAATAAATCTTTTAGTTTCTATTATGCAATGAAAAATAACCAACTTTGATATAGTATCACAGATATACCCATAGGGTTTACTACACACTCATCTGATCTGCTTTGAAAACAAAGAACAGTTTTCCAGTGGTGCCCACTGTGGTAATATCTGCAGCTTTTAATACTGAGTTCATTTATATGCATCTTGGTGTGTAATAGGGAAGTGCAATAGATCAGGATGAAAATACTTTCTAATTCAGGATACCTGAATTTTTCAGAGTACTTACATGCTAGTCTGTACAGACAGAGTCCCCATCGAAATCTGCTGCACTAGAAGTGCTATGAACTTTTGCAAGTCCAACTAGACATCTCAATTCAGGAAATCAGAAGAATTAAAAATGCCAAGTAAAGTACCGGCCACATTTTCACCATGTTGAATGTTGTGCTGATACTCAAGGAAACACCGTGACTACTCATTCCCAGTCTTAGAGCTGCTTTACCTCCTGGTTTAAGTGCTTTCCTCTAAATTAATCTCTCGTCTCACCACCTCCAGTTTTCTTCCTTCCACAGTTTTCCCTCTGTGTGCACCTCTGCCCCACTGGTACTCAGTCCCTACCTTCTTGCCAGACTGTCATATTCTTGTAAATCTGAACCAGTTTAGGGCTCATTTAGTGTTCCTTTGTTTCCAGTCCTTGAGGTGTCAATCCCAGTTTCTGTCTTTTCTCATTCTCCCATTCCTTCTTGTCCCTGCGCATTCGTATCGGAATCTCTCTGTTACTCTGGGCAAAGCAGCACAACCTCAGACCGTAGCTGCAGAGTCCCTGGAGTTACCACTCAAGCAACCAGATACAGCAAAAAAACCACCAAACAGATCTGGAATTGTAGAGTCCTACACAGAAACCTGCTCGAAGCTGAAAAGAGATTTGGCAATATTCAGCTTGAGTTTCTCCTGAACAAATACAAACTGAAATTTGTTTTGAGCCTCAGATAGATTTTCACTGGGATGGCAGTCGCATCCTTGACCCAACACACCCAGACTCTGCCATATTTTCAGCTCTGTTCCTAAACCTTACATCACAAAAACTTTTTAAAAGGAGAGATCCTGAAAAAAATATATTTTGAGAAAACAACTGGTTTTTTTCATGCTGTACTTTCACAAAAATGTAGAAATCCTCACACTCCTTCCAAATGGGGCAGGCACCAGGCAGACAATTCTGTAATGACTATGATTGGTTTTCAGTTGTTCATAACTTTGACAATACTACCATGAAAAGCATATTGCTACCTTAAAAACAGCTCCATGCAGCTACAGTTGCATGTCCTCTATTTGCTCGTAATCTATATTTCATTAATGAATCTTATTACTACAGTATTTTGTTCAAAATGAATACAAGAGCAAACATGCAACTGCCTCAGATTGTAGGAAACGGAAAAAAACCCAAAACCCTGTGCAAACCAAGGGGTGAAAGCCCTGATAATTCTGTCAAATAGGAAAAAATCTTCAGAAACATACTTGAGCTATGTACGTGCTTCTTGGTATGAACTTGACAATACAGGTGAGAAGCAGACATAGCATGAACCTTGACTCCACACTGCCCTACTAATTCGCACCATTGGTCCTGGCCTTTTCCTGCAAGGCTGTAAGGAGAATTTTGAGTCCTGAGCTGAAGTTCAGCTTACTTCACAGCTCTATTTATTCTCCAGAACCCTGACACGCAACACCCTTTCCTGTTGGTCCCGTGCCTGCTTCAGCAGCTGTTATCAACACAAAACAGAGGGCAAGCCCAGAGTACTTCAGGCTTTGCTGAACAGGATAAGGTTGCACGTCATGTTTCAACATAACCCACCATTGCAGAATTAAAATATCCTGATATGAAAACCATGTGTTTTGTGGTCCTCAAACACCCTTTGAGAATCTCAATTTCTGTAAACAAAAAGTGTTAAACAAAGGACTCCTTCAGAAAGAGGGACAAAACCAACGTCAGACTACCAAGGTACAGAATGCTGTAGTGCCCTTACAATACCCATATAATTTTCCCATGCAAACTTTAGACTTGGGTCCCTGGTCATACTGTTTCTAAAGAGCTACAGAATTCATGATAAATCGAGCAGAGATGGACTGAGGGTCAGAGAGAGGAATTCCCAAAGCAGAAATTGATAAGAAAACTAAGAGGGATTGGCGTGCTATTATAGAGACATTCACCCCACGAGACCACCCCCTCCACCCTGCCTCTCCTGCCACCCCCCAAATTTAGTGAGGATCTGCTATCAGACTGGAACAGGGGAATGTGGGGAAACTAAACCAAAAACACAATAACTCAGAGCAGACCCTAAATTTCTTGTAATAAGGCAAGACTACTCCCTGGAAGTGTTCTACATTTATTGACTACAAATTAATTATCTGCATTCATGGGACTTTCCCAGCCTGGGACTAGAAAACAAAAGCTGTTTCTCTCTGGGTTTACCCATTTGCTCACTTTCTTCTTTCTTTGTTGTTATCCAGGCTCCTTTGATTGCAAGTGCTTATCAGCCAACTGTTGATGTCAAAGGGAACAGAAATACAGATGTTCTGTACACCACAGATGTTCTGCTTGCGCCAGTGCTGACAAAGTCATATTAGAGAGCCCAGCAGTGCTCAGGTCTCTCCGCTGGCTTTGCAGTCCCATCCCACACACTTGTAACCACTCCTCACCTCAAACCGTGGCAGGAACGTGATTTGGGTTGAGGCTCCTCCCAAGTCCAGAGTCCCAACAGTATGCTGGCTCTGGCCAGACAGCTGCCCTGCAAACAACATCATGCTCAGAACAGCCTCAAGTGCACAAATGCTAAAATGCAGATACCACGCGTACAGTCAAGCAACCAACAAGCTATGATATTGTTACAGGATATACAGGAGGGCTGAGCTGGCCTTCAAAGACAGCTAACACCACAGAGAAAAGGTAGGCAAACAGATGGTATTACAAGAAGATTTGTAGGATTTTTGTCCTTGATTCTAATTTCACGTCCAAAGAGACAAAAGCAGATAAAGCTTTAGATATACTGCAAAAGCTGCAAGTAAGACACGAAGTATCTCCTGCAGAAGACTGTCAGGGAGAGTACATGAATTCTGTAGCCACCATACAGCTGGTGAAAAGCAGGAGGAGACAAAGCACAGTAAGAGCAGAACCAGCTATTATAATTTCTCTTCACCCAGAGCAGCTATTTTGCTTGCTCATGTATCTACTAGAGTACCGATTTTCTTTTCTCTTTACCAGATTACATTCCCAGCATTTCTTAGAGCCAGTACAGCTAAAAGCAGCAGTGCATTCCCTGTTACACAATTTTAGTTGTGTAGTTCATACTGGGATGAAGAACATTGTAAAACCTTGTTTCCCACCTTCTAACTGCTTAACAGTACCACTCCCCTACATACGTTAGAGAAACCAGCTTGTCAGTGCCTCCCAGTCATGAATAAATCCCGGCACCTTCTGGATGAAGATGCCTCCTGCCTACTACAGGTGTGGCTCTCCCCATGGAGCACAGTCTGCCCAAGACAATCCACAGCTTTAGCACTGGGGGTACAGTGGGGAGGAAAAGCAGGACATGGCAACCAAGGCAGAGGAACTTAGAGTGAACACCTCTGCAGAAGAGACTCAAGTGTATATTTAGAGAAAAGTTATACAGAATTAACTACCTGTCAAAAAGTTCACAGTGATCCAGGCTAAAATTCCTGCAAAGAGTGAAAAAGGAGGGGGGGGAGAAAAAAAAAAGTCACCACTGAATATTCCCACAAACCCTTGCCCACCCTTACCACCCTTCCACGTTACTTATTTACCCAGAAATCATTACTAACTTGACATAACTGCCCCATACTTCATAGATTAATTCAAACTTATAATGTAAGTGATATGATGCATCCTATCATTAAAATCTCATAAGCTGGGATAGGCAAAACGTTTGTAACATCCATGCAACTGCAGCATGCACAAGTCATGTCTATTATCCAAACAATATACAAAGAAGTAATGAGCTGACACAATGCACAAGTTTCCTTGGGCACTTTTTTCCCCCCCAACATTTCAATTCCTAATTGGAAAATTGCATACACACCACGGTGTTTTAACCTTGTGGTTCCTGTAATTACACTACAGACAGTGACAACCAGTAAAACGCAACCTCTCTGATTCCAGCAGCTTGCTTGACACTAGCACGATTCTCACCCAGACAGACATGTGACAGTAGAAGAGGTGGGATTTTAAAATAAATCTTGGCAGGCTACACTGTGCTCTATTATGCCTCATTGGTCCTGCTCCCTCTCATTGCAGCACTTCTCCCTACTATACAATTTGCCCATTAATCCTAGTGACGTACTATGCATCACACCGTACTTTATTGAATACTTGCAGACTTTATGCTACTTCTCCTTTTCCCTTGGCCCATATGGACAGATTTTACTCTTTAATCTTCCTCCATTTATGAGTTGTTTAAGTGTCATGATAATTCTTCTTGCTTTCCTTGAACACCTTCCAAACTGGCAATATATCTGCCATAATGAAGTGTCCAGAACTGAATGTAACATCACAGATGGCTCTTATCAGGCATCCATACAGAAGGATTATTGCTTGCCTGTTCTCCAAGGTAACAGCTCTGGATATGTAGCCAAAATGTTACAGTGGCCTGTTCTGCACTGCAAAATCATCGCTCACTCCAAACCTACAACATATTTCACCTTTTCATGTATTTTAGGTTACCTCCTTTGATACTTTACTAGCTAGTCCATTTTACTAGCTAGTCCATTTTTCCCAATCAGTATATTTTTAAAAATTTTATTATTCTATTATGGGGGTTTTTTTAAATACTTGGCAATTATCCTTCATTTTCCTTTAATATTCACAATGCTTCCAACTTTAACCCGAAAATTGATGAGCTAATTGTAGCAGATTATTATTAATGCTGGTATTGCAGAATTTACTAGGCACTTTCCATAGGGTTACTAGCTTGCTATATATCATCACATAGCCTTTCAGAGGTGGACACCATCTTTTTTCCACCAGTTCCCAAGAGCTGGCTTCAGCTGGTTAGCCTGCATATTTATTTTTGAGATGAGAATCTCTTCTGGAACCTCCGAAGGTTTTGAATGAACCTTCAATCTGGCTAACTCCTAAAACTCTTTGTGTGTCTGTATTTGTAGCCTGACAGACTACCAAGAAATTAGCACCTCCTAGAAAAAGCAGGATTGCATTGTTTCAAACAGGGCTAGAAACCTTTTATTTTTCCCCTTAGTTAGCGACCATTTCTCTTTCCCTCTCACGTTCATAAGATATCTCTCTCTCTTTCCCTCATATCTTTTTGCTTTCACTTTTTCCTCGTTCTAAAACGTACCTTCATAAGACCCATCCATGATGCTAACACTGTCCTCTGGAACAAGAAATGGTGATTCCTCAAAGACTTCTCTCACCTGAAGGAAGAAATAATCATTATATTCATCTCTAAGGTGACAGAGAAAGCTTTCTTTTTCACAGCACTAGAAAATAAGACAAGTGTGTGGAGTAGGCAATATTCTTCCTCTTTCGATGGCCAGGAAAGAAAGAAACAAGTATTGTAGGTCTCTCTCCCCATGCCTTCTATCCACATCTACACAATGGATTTCAGGACCATACGAGAAAGTCTCTGAAGTCTGTGAGTTTCACGCTGTCATGGGATTACACTCACTTTTCACAGCTGAAATTCTCTTACACTAAATAGAATGGAGAACTGAGTCATGAAAGATGAAACAGGGAGAGCAAGACTAGTGTATCCAAAAGATCTCGTATTACCTCTAAAAGCAGAGCCTGAGCTTTCTCCTCTGACAGCAAGCGCAGTCCAGCCGTGGCTTTTAACACTACTGGGGTTTTCTTCCAGAGATGAGGTGGAACAGCATCTATGGCCATGTCCAACAATCTTTTGACACTTTCAGCACCCTGAAAGGAAAAAGATGTTTTTCTTACCATTTCCTCCTACAGACCGTCACAAAACAGGCCTCCCAATTTCCCCTCAAAACTAGTGAAACCACTGTTCAATAGCAGAATATAACTCAGCCACACCCAACATAAGTATAAAAACTGTGCTAGATATCTCGTTAGAACCTTAAAGAGAATGTCTGCATTGGAAGGAAGGGTGTATGAAGAGACATATCTCAGGCGACAGAGATTTCATTGTTAGGGGAAGGTATTTTTTGGAAAGGATGGAGAGATGTGAGGGAACCAATTACCTGACAAATCTTGCAGTGTGATGAAACCAAACAATGCAATTAATGACTGAAGCTACCAAGGTCTGGGGGAATGTCTGTAGATTTCACTAAATGCAATATAGGAATTCCAAGTGTGTCCATAGCAAGTAGTGTAATTAAAATGCCAGCTGTAGAATCGTTACCATACGAGGTCCAGGCATCACTGCTGGGCTCTCAATTATTTCCACTGATCTAACAATTATGGTCTGGCATTAGCAATAAACATTCTCCTGTGAAATTTCTAGAAATTTATTTTAGGGTGAATTCTCCTCCTCTCCTACCCAAGAAACAAGACAATTTAGTGAAATCATGGGAGATTTCATCAAAGTTTAAAAAAATCCAAAAGCCATTCACTCTTCCATTAAGTTTTTCACTCAAATTCCTGTAGCACTGAACAAATGTAGCTGAGCAAAATGAGAAACCTGAAACCTCCCCTATGGTAGCCCCCAACTCACAGAATCACAGAATCACTTAAGTTGGAAGAGACCTTTAAGGTCATCGAGTCCACGACTGCTAAAGCACACAAGGTAGAGTATCTAATCTATCATTTCTCTGGCACCTCCTTTAGCTTGCGAAAGGGCTTACTGTCAGCACAGGGGGATCTGGAAAATGGCAGCTTGCTTCAGGACTGTCCCCGTGCATCACAACAGCGGGACTATTTCAGTTATCTCTGCTCTGTTGCTTGTTTCTGACTCCTGATCCAACAGAGTGGCATGGAACAAGCGTACTGTGCACAAATTCACAACCACTCCCATTTGAAAATAGAGAGGATGGCACCTAACTTCAATTTCTTATTACAATTATATATGTATATGTTAATTAATACATCTGACTGTGGAAGACGGAACTGTCCAACTGTTTTTCGAAAAACTCTGTATATATAAACAAAACAACAAAAGTCCTGAGGCAGTAGAAGAGTAACTAGCTGTACCTAAATCATTATTCAGCTAAAACTGTAATAAAATATTTGAACTGAGCATAACTGAAACGAGTTCTCCATATCACTGAGCACTGGCTTCCAAGCTGTGGTTCCAAAGATAACAGTAAAGAATCAAAACAAACAAATGAATGGAAGCCTGATGATAGAAGTAGAGAATACATTTGCAGAAATATTAAGGCCTGATGTAACCTGCTAAGTTCATGTTCACTCTTCCCCTTCTCCATAACTTATTAACAAAAATTAGCTTCTGTAGCTCTGACTATACACACAAAAAATTTTAAACATTTTTAGGAGTCAAAGAAATTAACCCTCATTGCTTTTCAGCGTAATATGACTAAAAGAGAAAACCCTTGCAGTCTTAACCCCTTACTTCTAAACTAATCAAAACAAAATATGCCCATTTTGAACTGTGATCAGCACTGAAAATCTCAACCAAAAGGCAAAATTTGAGAAAAATATTAGTAAATGAGACAGGAGTATATATTTACTCATATTTGGGGTAGCTATAGGAAAAACAAACATTGAATATGGATGCTGCTAGAGCCAAAAATCACTTTGTCTTTGAAATACTCAAAGACGTACGGTCTAGTTATATATAGCATTTAAGCAACTAACTAAGCCATTTTTCCATTGATGAAATATGTAAAACAGCAGCTCCTATTTCACTATATAGAAATTAAATCACAAAAGTGGAGTAACAGCTTTAGAAAGCCAGAAGTAAAACCTTGAATTTTTTTTCTTGGCTCCCTGCAATTACAATTAGTAATACTTGAACTGCTTGGTAGAGTCCAACCGCTATTAGTAGAAGCAAGACCAACTCACAGGGAATGAAGGACAGCCTTACCTTTTCTGGCTGATCAGCATATGCAGAAAGACCTGGCTTCACAGACTCAAAGATTTCCCCTTCCAACTCTGGAAGGTTTTCTGCACAAATGAAACATGACATGAAACAGTTAACAACTCAGATCTTTTTCTTCAGTTTCAAAAAGGTTGCCTGCAACCCCTGTAAAGTGGCTATCCTTCACTTCCTGCTGCAAACAATACTATTCCCCTCCTAGAACATGCATTGCTCCTTCACTTCAGGAACATACTTAACATACTTAATGTTGCCCTTGTATCCCGAAGTTCACAAACAACTTATTAAGAAAATGTTGTTATAATTAGAAGTATGTTCATTTTGCATTCGTGAACTACAATGAGTTTTAGCAATGTAGTATGACTGAAGCCTATTCTTAATAAAATTTCTTTCCCTTTCTGTCCCCAATCTAATTGTGAAATACTAATTCATATTAAGACACAGACGGTCAACTTCCAATTATTCTTAGCTGATTCATCCACCTCCAAAACACGTAAGAGAGCTGACTGGGCTCAAGCACTTGGTGGCAAAGCCAAACAACTGTGACCATTGCTCCCAGAGCAGCTTGGGTCTAGAAGCTGTCTCTGAATATTGCATACTGCAAGTCAGGCTGAGTCCACCGGAGATGGACATTGTACCGGCCCTTCCAAACTAAGGTTGCAATTGCGTGAAGCCACGTGAGGGGCTTGTTAGCTGAGTCACATCAACCAGCCTTCAACCTCTGCAAATTTGCTGTCTAACTGTACCCGAGATAATTCACCATCTTGAATCCTGTTGCGTGTGCAGCCGACTTGGGTACCTCTGCACTGAAGCAGATATACTCAACTGTGGTGCACCTGCGCACAGGAGTTCTCTTGGAAATGGCTCAGATCCTTGGAGCTTACAACTCTTTAATTTACTGATTTTAATTCGCTACAAAATGTGACATAGAAACATATGCAGAATTTAAGTATCTCCTGATATAATTCAAGGTAACGTGCAATTGACAAAAGCAGTGTAAACCTCTTTCCAACTCAATGAGACATAGATTAAAATCTTTGGAAATTCAGAACTCCCAGAATTAAACCTCTGAGTTTCAAAAGATCTACAAAAAAGATATTTTCAGAGCAAAACACCACCACAAATGGACAGTAACAATCTGCCAGATGGCTGCTGGAAGGAAAAACTGTAGAAATGGTCTTGGGGAAGGTGTCCCTGCCCATGTCAGCGGGGTTGGAACTAAATGATCTTTAAGGTTCCTTCCAACCAAACCATTCTACGATTCTTTGAAATCTTCAGTTGTTAACAAATGCTGCATTGGCAAAAAAAACCTCTTTTGGGAAGCTGGAACCTAAGTCAACATACTGCAAGTGTACACACTGACACTGGGTCTTACCTGGGCTCTTCTGCACAAAGGTGTAAATGTGAATCCGGGTTCCAGTGCTTCCTGCATCAAACATTATGCCATAAAAAGTGTTGGCTTTGGCATTTATAGGGCATACGTTAGGTGGAAAGAAATCCTGAAACCACATTTCCCTGTTTGAATGGGAAAGAACAACGGACAAAGAAGAAAATGCCAATGCTAGAAGGATGGGAAGTCTGGAAGATGCCATCTTGCCAGGACCCCTTGAGGCAGTCAAGCATGGATCAGCAATCACAGAGCTGCAGCAGGTCCTGTAGAGAAAAAAAAAAGCAGGAATGGAAATTAACAAGAGTCCTCTCCTTAAAAAATCTGTAGAAAAAACCCAAACAAATAAAACCCCAAAACAGCCTGTACACATATATTCTGTCCTTTAGATGCTTTTCAACACCTCATCCAAAAAGATGTGATTTACTGCACTTAATGCTACAACTGCATCTAAGTTATTTGTTCTTTCAGAGTAAAGGTTTTTCCATTTTGCAAATGCCGAAAATTTGAAGTAGTCTTCTTCCCAGTATTTTTAGTTTTGACTTCAGGTAGACAATTTCTTTCTCCAGTTTGGCTCGAAGGTTCTCAACATGTAGAGTCCTGAGAACATCCAAAAAGCCCAAATGTTATCTGAAAAGAAGCATCACCAAAGGGGAGCTCAGGGCAGAACCGCTTTGCCCTAACGTTTACACACTTGAGATGCTGTGGCAGAACACAAGTGTCATTCAGAGTCACAAACAAAGAGAATTTCATCTCGGGCTAAGAACAGCTGCTGGGAGAGATCAGCACACAGACAGACTGAAGGCATATCCTTCCAGCAACATTCTCGTTCCCAAGAAAAGCCTTACTAAACCCAGATGCACCTGGGCTCTGCCTCTCAGTATTTTTCCTTTCTGTCTTGATTTTGTTTTTTCATCATTTTCTCCTGACACGGTTTTCATTTTCCAAATTATGAAAAAATCCAACAAAACCCCACCACACTCTCACATCTAGACCAGTTGCCCTGAACACTCAGGTTGCCTGCACAGCTTCAAACAACAGCTTCTATAAGCCAAAGCCCCAAAGGCATGTGATGCAGTATTGGGTATCAAGATAGAACTACACCTCCCCTCTGTTAACACGTTATCTCTTTGCACATATTTTTTTTTCCTAAAAAAATGCTAATAAAGGAAAGATATGGGCACAGAAATTATAGGGTTCATTAGGTGCCCAGGCAGAAAGGAAGAGAATATACAGCTATCTTTGTTATTTGCATTTTAACAGCAGAAAAGAGCATGCGGCCAGATGCCCCACCATACGCAGTATCGCCTGCACTGACATACACACACAGCACTCAGCATACAGAAGGTGCAAACAGCTCCTTATCATTCTCCAGACACTCAGTAACACATCCATCTGCCCACAGCACTGAATATTCTACTTCATACGCCTGTTCATCTGCTCTGCCTGAGACCTTCACCTGCCTCTAGCCCTTACATTTGATTGTGTTTTAGCAATCTGCTCAGCCACATGATGTTCATTCTCTCAAAATCTTTATTTGCCGCCTCTATCCGACATTTATTCATTGCTAATCCTAACCCTCTCCTTCCCCTTTCTACATGAACCTGACATAGTCTATTTCCACACACCTTTCCCACACACCCAAAGAACTCACTTATCCTCCACTACCTTTTAGCTCAGATTTAGCCCTTCTACAACTTTTATTATTTCCATCCTTCACCTTTGTCCCCAGTCAGAGCCAAGTGAGATTGACTTTTACCCGTTCTCAATAAACAACGTCACACTGGGTCATTCCTCAAGTGTCTAACTTGCTCAAGCATTCAGCTATCTCTAGGGCAAACAAAATGTTGCAGCTCACTGCAGAAGGATAATCTTGCCTGTCTTGTGTGACCTTTATTTGTATCCTCCTGTTCCTAGCAAATGCAGAGGGCTGTGGGTAGAAGCACAAGCTCTTAACCCACTCTACCTTAGAAGCACACTCTGAGAAGAGGCGTGAGTGAGTTTCCTATTCCACAAACAGCCAATACCCCTGACCACCCTCTGTCACAGATCACCTCCAACTGTAGTATTTTCTAAAGCATTCACATTTTATGGGGAAATGAGTAAAACTTAGTTCTGACCTGTAACAACTTAAAAGTCCTGTCCCAAACAGAGTTAATGAAAAGCACTGAGCCGTCTGGCAGCTTCATAGCTATGGATTTGTACCAAGACGCAGCTGGCATTACCCACATTTGCTTCATCACAGCAAGGAGGTTTACTGAAAATCCAAGAAGCCACACCATTTTAAGAGAACATAAGCTGCATTAGTGAGCATTACCTTCCAGGTGGTCAGGTGTTGTTATTCTCATGCAAAGTAAGGATTTTGCTTACTGAACCATCACAAATACAACCCAAGCACCTGCCTTAAGAACAAACTCCAGAATCCTATTACAAATGGCACGTGACGCTTATGCAAGCCTCAGAAACTCTGATGATCCAAAAATATCTGAGCAACTGTCATCATTAGCACGTACTTTTCTTGCCAGATCTGCTGCTGGATGAACCTTAGACTCTCATGGAACACTCCCTCACTAACCTTCTCTATCCCTTCTCAGACATCCACCACCACTTCACACTTTCCGTTCTCTACTTCTCCCCTGACTTCTTTCCCTTCCACTTCTTTTCTTTCCACCTCCTAAAGACAAAAAAAATAAAATTCAGGATTTTGTTTTTCTCCACCCTTGTTAAAAAAGGGAAGAAGCATATTGAGCCTCTTCAATGAGTGGCTGAGACCATTCACACAAGTGGACTAGCAAAACAGTATCCACAAGAAGCATAAAAATAGATGAAGAGAGTAAGAAATAAGAGACGACAGAGGGAAATGGGCAGAGCGCAACAGAAATGGCGTCAGAGAAGGAACCTGGAAAGAGAAGATCAGAAGAAAGAACAGAGGAAAAAAATTTCGGGTAGAGCTAGCAAGAGATTACTTACTGAGAAGAAAAAATATTTCCAAAAGAATTCCTGTCAAACCACTTAAAATCCTAGCTGATATCAGAATACAACAGCATGGATAAAATGACAACAAACAGAAAGGAGGAAACATGGTAACAGTAATATGAGCACAAGTTCATTAAAATAACCAAGCAGTTCAGCAGGTGAAATGCGCAGATCACCATCAGTAGGCTCCACTTACTGCCGTTATAAATGAGCAGTAATAATCAACATCAATCGTGAACACGTTAGGTACACACCTGAAGCAGGATGGAAGCAACAGCTATTCCCTTCAGAGATTCCTAATGAAAACCACTGCGGAGTGCCATGACAAGAGACACTGTGCCTGCACTTCTTCTTCACCTTTGCTTTCAGCTAGTGGGAGTGGTCTATGTATCAGGCGAATTACAATGTCACAGAGACACATAAAAATATCAGTTGAGTTGCTTTATTCAAATTTGAGTTTATCATTGCTCAATACGAGCAGTGAAACATATTCAGATAATTACACGGGATGAATTTCAATAAGTTGAAAGTTAACCGAGTTCAACAAGTTAGTAAAACATTTACACAAACATTACAGTTGACCTCAACAGCGCTGGCCTGAGTCCAATGACACAAAGTAGAACACTCATTTCCCAACACAGCAAAACACATGAAAATATCATCTGCATAAGGCAGATTTTAGATATGAAACGGAAAAGTTGAAGCACATCCAATGTAAAGACTTGGGAGCTACACAGACTGTATAATCCAAAAATACTGGGATGCTGCACAGAGACTGCCAAGACTGAGAGCATGAATAAGAAGAAAAAACAAAAAACAAACCAAAACCAAAAAAACCCCAACCAAACTCTATTTAAACAACAGAAGTAAATGCAATGCCAGAATAATAATAAGAAACCTCAAGACAGCAAAACACAACCTTACTTAGAGCTCAGCATACACAAAAATACCGTTAATTTTCAAGACAAGAAAGTCTCACCCACGTTCTTGAATATTTCTGACAGAAGAACACACAAAACCCAAACCACAGCAACAGGAGTGTGTCCCTGTACAAATGCATGAGTCTGTTCTGAGTGGAAGCAAAAGCAGCCTACCTGAGATACAGAAGAATTTCCCTTCTGTTTCCTAAAATATCATTTGGAAACATTGGCACATAAAGAAAATACTCTAAAAGAATTAGAAATACTTAGGATCTATAAATACTTATGCAAATATTTTAGGGAAAAAAATTGACAAATTATTTGAATGCATTGTTATTTATTGCTCGAACACACTGAAAATCATTCAGAATAGAAGGTCTATTGTCCGCACTAAAAGAGTAACAAAATCTATTTTCCAGACAAGCAGCTCTTATGGTAACAAGATCTGTTTCCCAGATGAGCAGCTTTTACACGTAACACTCACAACTAGACAAATACATTTTACACACACACACACACACCCCCCCCCGCCCCGGGCAACAAAACGTCATTACATTTTTTCTGGACTTATTTTTATCTAGTTTAAAAAAAAAAAAAAAGCTTTCTTGGACTGTTTTGACAAAAAATTAAGCTTCTTAAGCATCTAAGTTGACAGTTTAAAAATCACAATAGAAAGAATAACTGAATTCACTGGCAGGATTTCCCAGCTTTTCCACACAGATAATGGCACGATTTTCTTTGTACACATACTTTTGGGGTAAAATTCTGGATTGAGAGCTTTAAAGGTTAGGAAAAAAGAAATAGAACCAACTCACAAACACCCGTTATCAGCAGTCTTAATCTCCTCTTCCCTGTTCTGAGGCCCCACATACACATTACTTATCTATTCTCATTTCTGGCCAAGTGGGTTTTCACCTTTCCTACTTAATTAGCGCAAGGCAGCTTTCCGGGAGACCGCCGTGTCGGTGTGACCCTCCTGCGGCCTGTCGGCGAGCGTCCCTGGGCAACTGCGCACCCACAGGGGCTGTCAGTGACACCTTTCATCGTCACCCACCGCCGTGCTTCGAAAAGCGATTTTGGGCGCGGGGGGAATTTGGGCGCAAGGGGGTTTTCTGCTTCCACCCGAGCCCGGGGAGAAGCCCCGGTGGCAATTCCAGCACGACCGACGCTGCCGGCTGGGCGCCTGGAAAAGCCTTGCCCAGCGCTTCCCCCGCCAGAGACCGGGGCACCCCGACACCCCTTTCCCACACCCAGCGGCCGTTGGGGCTGTCGGGTTGTTTGTTTGTTTGTAACTTCGGTACACCTCAAGGCCAAAGCACCCTTCCTTCTCCACACGAACAGCCGCGACCTCTAAACCCCTACGCGCCTCAACACCACCCCCC
>VZSF01009816.1:585393-604720 GCA_013398295.1 Chionis minor | reverse complement strand
GGCGGGCGGGCGTCGGTCGCTGCGCCGCAGCGGCATCTGCCGCTCCCGCAGGCGGACGGCGGCGGGGCCAGGCGGCCCGGGTGTCCGAAGATGGAGGCAGGCGGGGCGGCGTTACTTCCCTGTCAGCCGGTCCCCGCCCCGCCCGGTACCGGTCAGCCGTGCGGGGGGCCGGGTGGACGCGGGGCGGCAGTGCGCCCTGCCGGCGGGAGGCTCTCGGCGGGCTGCGCGGCGGGGGGAGGCCCTTCCCCCCTCACACCGGCGGTGCTGCCGCCGGCCTTAACGCTCCCGCCCTGAGCGATAGAGCAGGACGAGTCCCGCGGAGGGCACCGAAAGGGTCGGGGGGCTTCAGCACAGGGCGGGCAAGAAGAGGCTGAAGCTCTTTCAGCCTGAGAAAAAGGAGGAAGCTGCGGGGGAATCCGCTGGGTTTAGCAACCCGGAGGAGGTTTTGGAGAAAACAGAGGCAAACTCGCCTCAGAAGACGAGAAGCAGCAGCCCTGCGCTCCGCCTTCTGCTTCCTCCGCTGGCAGATTGTTGCACTTCTCATCCTATTCATACTTTTATAAATCCAAGTACCAAACAAACCCCTTTTTTCAGTTAGAAGAAGAAACTGAAAATGGGAACAAAAATGAAATTATTTTCGCATCCTGTTTATTGATTAAGAAGATACAAAGCTCTGATCCCCAGGACACTGGCGAGGTCAAATGGTAGGAGACATCTCCTTGCTCACATCCCACCAGTTCCTTACATAAAACCATACATATGTCCAGCATAGAAGATCTTCCTCAGACCTTTTTCTAGCTGCCTCCTTTTCTGTCTGTATCTGTCTTTGTTCTTCTTTTCTAAACTGCTTCACTAACACTGCACCTCTATCCAAAACAGTAAGGAAGACAACCCTTTGTCCACTTAGTTTAAATGCTTCAGTAGAGTCATAGATCTGTCTGTATCTAATATGCATGGGTTTGGGTTGATTTTTTTTTCCCAACCCAGGGGCTGAAAGATAAACAGATTTAATAGGTTAGGACTAGATAATTAACGGTACTAGCACTAAAGCACCAGTATTGATCCCAATACCCATATATACGTGTCGTGGTTTGGCCTCAGCCGGCACAAAGAACCACGCGCCGCTCACCCAACCCTCGCAGAGGCGAGGGCAAACTGGAATAAAGAGGCAAAAACTCGTGCGCTGAGATAAAGGCAATTTAACAGAACAACAAAGAAAAACCGGCAAAACAACAACAGCAGCAGCACTGGCAGAGGAATGTACAAATAGGGGTACCGAACCGCCGCGCACCGACCGGACCCGGACCGCTCCCGTCTGCTCCCAAACTGGGAACTGCCCTGCCCGGCCGGCTCCCCCCTAAATACTGGGCATGGCGTCACGTGGTATGGAATACCTGTGCTGGGCCAGATGTTAACCCTGTCCCTGCCGGAACCTGGACAATGCGATACAAGGGCTATGCTCGGCTAAGTCTATCCGTAAGAAGCCGCGCGCTCCCAGCAGTGGGCAGCAAATGCCAGACACTGCGAGCGCTACGGCCTCAGGAGGAAGGGAAGGGCTCGGGGGTCCGGCACCGGGGCAAGAAGTCCTCTGGATCGCCACCGTCAAGGGAGAGAGAGCTTCGCAACAAACTTTCTAATTTATATTGAATGTGACGTTCATGGTATGAAACCATCCTGTTGGCCAGCTTGGGTCAAGTGCCTGGATCTCGCTCCTCATCCCTGCACCTGGCGAGCTTGAAAACACTGAGACCTTGAAATCCACTCACCATAGCTGGCTATAAAGTGAATATTTTCACAAATTCAGGCACCAGAGTCGTCTAAAAATGGAGTTTTCCCTATCATTAGGAAAGAAACTGGTCCTGGCTCAAAGCAGGACACTTGTGAAACATTTCAGCCTGGGATAAAGAAGTATCCTGGCTGACTTACGACATGAAAAAAGTGCCTTGAGCAATTCAAGTGCCTTGCTGACTCAGCTCTACTGGAATTTTTTTCAACCACAAGAAGGGGCTTAAAAACACTACCAAATGCTTTCTCTGGAGACCCATGATTGGACAACAGCATTTGGATTTTTAGTATATAGCTGCTTTTCAGCTAAGATACTCAATGATGTGAGTTAGTCAGGCATTTTTCAAAGAATGCTTGAGGCTTTGGACTTTGAATGATCTTGATGACTGAATGAACAAAGTAAAGCATTAAACAGCGTGACAGTGTGTGTGAAGGACTGTCAGTGATGTGAAAATATGGGCACAGGTGAACTATGACGGGGAAACAAAGTAATAATATGAGTCAGAAGGTTGAGTGGATTTTATAGAATGTGTAAAAATTTGATGAAGACTGTGGGTAGCACAGGGAAGGAAGAATTTCCCTGAATCAAAACATTCAAAACCAACATAAACAGCACAAATAGAATGCATAGAGGTCTAGAGGAAGCAGAGAAATGCTACTGGTATTGAAACATCAAAAACTATCTTCCTAGCACAGCTGAAAAACCCCTCTGTGTGATAATATTGTCTAGATTTGGAATGTTTGTGGAGGCTTCTGGAGTGAGAATAACTGTATGAGGTGTAACATCTTGTCGATAATGACTTTGTGGGCAACTAATTTCAACTAGGCTATCACTTTTTGGTCATTTTTTCTATGGATTAAATGAAAGATAAGCTTAAAAGAGTTCTTTGACTGTTCTGCTATGTGCTGTGGAATTTGATATAGAACTTCCAGTATAGATGTGTTTCTGCAGTTTCCATTTAATAATTATTGTTGCTTCTCTAATCTTTTTGGTTTTACAGGCATTGTTATTCCGGCAGTCCTCTTTTGCTTTTTACTCACTCCAGTGAACTAACACAGAAGCCTAAAAATTAAAATTGAGATGCTAACAGCTCTTTGCTATGTTGCTGATCGTTTTAACAGAAATGTCCAGTAGATAGCAATTAATTTTTTTAACTGTTTCTCCGTATACGTCAGAAGCCCCTGGTTAGCATTGTGCTTTCAAAGACTGTTTTCCTCAAGCTTCATAACAATCTAAAAATTAAGCCATTACTTGAAATAGACACTGACATATCAAAAGCAAGATCACAAGCCGTACAGTACTGATTGACAGGATTTCATTTGAGAGTGAATAAAGCAAAATCTCAGATTTATCAGTGTGAGTATCTCAAAATTTGTATTAGGATGCAGCTTAGTTTAAATTAGGGCTACACATGCCACAGTGGCCAGGATTATAGGTCCCCAGCCTCTTGCTGGAAATCTGTGCCTACAAACTGCAGCAGTGTCCAGGCATTTGGATTTTAAGCTGTAGAGTGAAGGTCTCCCATAGCTGAAGCTTGCATACACCCTTGGTGAGAGATCAAAATTATCCTACTCCCCAATTCAATGCTTGCTTAGTATGCATTGGCTATTGAATAACTTAGCGACACACAATCAGTCAGAATGCTTTGTTCAGTTCAGGTTATCTTATCTTAAAAATGATACAGCAGAAACAATTAATGGAAAATCAGAGGTGAAAGTAGTTATAGAAATCTAAGGAAGCGTCTCCTTGGAGCAAGAGGAGGAGGAGACTGGAACCAAGGATGAAAATTGGTTCGATGTATTGACAGGAGAAGCAAGGTAAGCAGAATGTTCTTGAGACTAACGCAGGTTAGTACTAGCCCCCCCTCTCCCTCCTCCAGTATTTGTAACCACTACACATAGAACAGAAATCATTGGTTTTGTCCTACTTGGTTTAGAGAGCCATAGATTTAGAAGTCAAAAAGACAGCACTGTGTGCTCAGATTTATTTTTTTCATTTACATGCTATGAATAACCAAACAAGACCAATGCAGAGCTAGAATTTAAAACCTGTTTTACACATACAGAATACTTGAGAGATGCGTCTCTGAAATTTTCTTCTAATACATTGATCTTTTCTGTGTTTTTCAGGGGGAAAAAGAACAAAACAGGGTGAAAAAGTGGTTATCACTGAGTTGACAAAGGAACAAAAAGAATGTGTTCCATGATTTCTTTTTGCCAAAATGAATGGCACAAATCCATGGTAGTATTCTGTTTCTTCAGCAGGTGAATGCTGTGCTTTCCCTGTTATGGGAGCTGGGCTGGTAACTCCAGGTCAAGGGATTCCAGGAAACTCTGAATCTAGCTGAGTGGCTTGGTGTGACGTACTTTAACCTTTTGAAAAAGGTGATTTAACCTTTTGAAAAAGTTGATGTACTATATACGAATTTTGGTCATGCACCAGACTATACTGTTAGATCTTTGTATGTAGTATCAAAAGAAAAGCAAGTGGAAGTGAATTTTGGTAGTACTGAGGAAGACAGAGAATTAACTTTACTCAGTGCAGTCGGATTAATTTTGTTCAGTCATTAATTCATTCCTATCCATCTTTACCAAACAAGTAAATAATGTATATTGTGACTCGCAATCCCTACATATATTTCCTTTTAATAAGAGTATGGTAAAGCAATCTGCCCAGTATTAAGAAATACAAATATCCACAAGCAGATTATTAAAAGCAGACTTACCCTATGGCTCATTGCTGCCTGCATAAGAAACTTGGGAGCATTACTTTAGAGATACCTAAAAATATGGCTCACACTGGAAATTCAAAGTTCAAACAGCATTAAATATATTACAAGCTGTGAACTGGGGCATAAGAGGGCCCAAAGAGAAATGTAAAATGCTATGATTTTTAATGTAGTCTGGGGAGATCTAATGCTTAGGGTGGAATATCAGCTTCTCCGTGTTCAAAGAGTTTATTTAATTTTTTTAAAAGTTTAAATATTGTTAGCAAAAGTTACATTAATGGAATTCTAGCAAATTTTGTTAAGGTTATCACAATGGAAATAAGAAATGTATAATTGATTCATCCATGAGCTTTTATGGCTCAATTTTGTGCACGGATTTCACTTCTTTTATCAGTATTTGCCAATATGCAAGAACACACCTAAAACTGTAGAGTATGAAAGCTTGAGGAATGGAATACAAACTCTTCATACAAAGTTAACTTATGATTAAATCCAGATTTTTAAAAAAACTTTTTTTTTTTTTTGTTTCTCCTCGTTCCCTTTTAGTTGTAATGATTCTGCCACAAAATACAGAATTCCACTTTGAACTGAACTCACGTTGAATTCGTGGTGCTGATCGTGGGTAGCGTACTGCAACAGCTCAGGTGCCCTGGCATTTCTTATTGATCTTCGTTTTAGAAAACAAGTTTGGTGTGGGATTAGAAAGCCGGCTGAGCGTAAGTCACCCTTAGATGAGAATTACTTTGTTTCTTCCTCACAGGAAATATACCAGAGTTTTGGCTACTTCAGGTCCAGCTCCTGACGATATGAAAGAAGAAAGCAAAATTGGGTAAGATGCTGAATTATACCACACTAACATCTCCTCAGTCCTGGTTATATATAAGTGGATGCAATCATCACTCTGTCATCCCTCCCACTTTGGTTTGTCTGAAGATCTGTATTAGTGGTTTTATACACAAATAAGTATGTGTGTGATGAATTTTCATTTATTTGGAGATTTCTGGTCACGTTAATCTTTTAACAGCAGGCATTTAGACTCAGTTGTCATGAAAAAAAAATCACCTTCTGCCCCCTTAAAGCCTCTTCTTATTGAAAAGCAGCTTTATTATTTTTGGAGGATTCTCTTGTGAAGGCGATGATCATATAAGGAGATGCATTTTCAGCCAGTACAGGGAGTTTTCATTAAAACGCAAAATCTATTAATCTGATTTTGTGTTCAGTGTAGAATCACTTAGAGAGAATGGACCAGGATGAAGATTCACATGCCTGATTTTCAGATACAGACTCAGATACAATTATAAAGCTAATTACAAAATTCCAAGGCAAGGAGTATCAACTTACCCTGGAGGAATAAGCAGGGAGGTGATCTGGCACGCCATCATGGAGTGTCATGTCAGATATGAGGTAGTCAAGCACACAAAACAAAACTTGGATATTGAATCATTAGATAAAGTTCATAAGCAGGAGCCCTGGAGGGATTTATATGGAAAGATAAGAGACACCTCCTTTGGAGAGGCAGACCGCTACTTCCCAGAAACAGGAGTGGAAGTGAATTGTAGCCTTTTTTTGCACAGAGAGGGAAAACAAGCAGAAGTGGAAATCACAGGGCCCATTTCTCAAAGGCGGTTAAACTATTTTAATGTAATTTTTGGACTTACGAGTATCAAATAGCTTGGAGAGTCTACACTGCAGTGCCTTCTGGGAAAGAAATGATTTTTAATAGGAGACAAAGGGTGGACAAAGGGTATTTTAATAAAGTCTAAAGAAATTTATTATGACATACTTTATACTTAGATTATACTTTTGTATAGCATAAAAGATACATTCTTTAGCTTAATTTTTTTATAACGAACGTTGAAATAAAGAGGAGAATAAACAGGTGGGTAGAAGGTAGTAACAGCAGTGAGATGAGACAGGTACATCATGATCAGTCAGCATCTGCAGCTTGATCTAGAAAGGCATTTCATTAGCTAAGAAACACAGATACAAGGCTTGTATTTCTAGTACAATTATTTAAAACCATCTGTTTAAAAAATGGTGCTGGAAATGCAGCTAATCAGAAAAGATGTTTGCAAACAAATGAAATGATTATACGAGTGTCTAGACCAGGTCTGAAGAAAGTGCAGGGATACTCCTGCAATTCTTCAAGGAGCAGGTCAGCTTCACAATAAAGACTGCTTTTGTTACAGCAGAAGCTGGGTTTTAGAATTTCTACAGGAAAGATATAATGGGTTTTAATAAGACAACAGAAAAGTCAAAACAGCAATACTGATTAGGAAGAAAATTAAGCCGTTCTGAAAGTGAATGACTGTAGACAATATTAGAGACTGTTAATTTGTATTCCTTTCCCAGGTGCATGAGCGAATGCCGATGTCTTAATGGTGAGTTACCTGGAGTATTTTACCTTTGCAGCACAGAAAGTACTTCTCCCAACCTCATATTCATTATACGGCAGGCTGAATTATCGGGTTCATCACCTTCTGCAGTAATCCTTCCGCACAGCGGTTAACTCCACAGGTAAAGCAAGGCAGCCGTATACTTTTGCATGAACAACAGCCACAGCAATTACCAACTCATCTGCACTTTTCCTTTTGGAAGTTATCCTGTGAGTGAAGCTGCAAATTCTAAATGTGCTGTTTGCTACACTACTGCTTTGACTACGTGTTTGAAATCCATTGGAAACACAGTTACTTTCCTCCTCCTTAAAATAAAGATTTTATTCTTTCTTAAGCCAGGAGCTTGGATGACCCTGTACAAAGTGCTTGTGGTGCTAGTGGATTTGGACTAGTGGTTACAACTCTGTATATATGTGTTGCTCTAATTTGAGGAAGATGTATTTTCAGTTTGTAATAAAGTCACTTACATACAGCTTAAAGAGTTTTTGTGATCAAATGATGTGTATGCAGAAACAGAAACAAGGCATTCCTTGAAATGCTGTATGAGGAAATTGGTTTGGAGGTCCTTGAGATACTGTAAGAGTGAGATGTACACATGAGTTGCAGGACTCAGAACAGCCTTTGCAAAGAGGGGAATAAAGTCAACATCACACCTATATAATGTCTTACCAAGGAATAGTCATATTCTGCAGAAATATATTAACATGTTTTTAATTTGTAATCAAATTGCATGGTAAGAATTTCCCTCTAGGGTATAGCAAAGCCAAAAAAAAAAAAGATACAAACATTAGTGAATCCACAGTAATTGCACTAGTATGTAACTGTCAGTTACAAGGCATCTTTACCAGAAGGCAGGATACAAAGTGTTCACATTCTGGTTGTTTAATTAGAACAAGTAATGGTTACAATCATTAGAATAATATTATTTTCCATGGGTGCCTGAATGAGTTCCCTGCAGAGCTCTCATGGCTGCATCATCTTCCAGGAACCAGGAATAAGAATACAAGCTCTCCAGCTCCAAATGCACAGATTCTTAAAACAAGGGTATACCGTGTCTTATCTTTCTCTAGTAATGGGACCTGCAGTCCCCAGAGGATGTGACTAGAGCAAATGTGACAAGGAGCCAATCAATCAAGAAATAGAGTATAGACTGTAGTGGGGAAAAGACACCAACAGAACATGGCTGGCTGCTTTGTGATTAAAAAGCGTGTTCTTTCCTCCTACTGACCCACCTACTTACTCTCCCTTCCACCCAGACCCACATGATACTGTGATGTGAAGCTATATCTACATGCTTATGTTGCTGCTTCCAGAGTTTCATTATGGTACAGGACCTGTAGGCACGGATCTGTTAGCACAGCAAAAAGGCACCAGACAACTTCCAGATGTAACAGAATTGACAGCAAGATGGAGAACACAAGCCACATGCACAACAGGAACAGAAGTTTTCAAGCTGTCAGAGGCACGGTGACGGTCACTGTAGCATACAGGAGTTTCTTTCATCCTCAAGACAAGCAATCAAAGATGCTTTCCTCAAAAATCCTTAGAAAGCTGTTTCCCAAGTGTTTTGGAAACCGCTCAACAGATGAAAGACTGACATTTTCAACTCCCAAACTTGCTGTCTTCATTGTATGTAAAGTCACTTCTGTGAGACACCCAAGGCGTCCCAGTTACATCACTCAAAATGAGCACTCATCTTTGAGCAAGGTGAACTTCAACTCTTAACATGTAAGATAAAGAGGTAAAGAAAACTGCTACAAGATGTAGTCAGGAGTGAGTTACTAGGGCTAAAGATACTGAAGTGGAAACCAGAGTAATGTTCAAGTTCAGAGGGTCTGGAAAGAAACACAAATCAAGACCAATCTTACTGCTCTTTCAATTAGATAGGGTTGTTTCCTCTGTGATAGGTTCTAGGAAAAAAATTGAGTTCAGCTAGCCAAAAAACACTGACAGCAACAGACAACTTGGACTGTGTGTTACATGAGCCTGCCTGATCTGCACAGAAACAGAAGTCCTTGAGAAAACAGGGCTTTCTGTTTACTCCCAAGGAAGTGATGACAGTCAGGACAAAGCTGGAAAGTGCAGCATAGAAGGAGAAGGGCACCAGGAACAGCATCTGTAAAGGCTGATTTAGTTTCCCATAGTTGGCATAACCACAGCAGGCTTGGTAACAGTGGCATCTTCCTCTTTCCATTGAGAAATGACAGTTTTCAGCTGCGTGTAGAACTGCACTCCCTGGAGGAGAGGAGAGACACAAGGATTAAATGTCTGGTCTTACGAATTCTTCAGATCAGCACCAGTGGTGTATCGAGCAGTTTTTGCTATATCTACAGAGGGCTGAGTTTTCCTCTGTGGCAACAATTCCTGTCAATCTGCTCTTTTTACCAGTTCCCCAAAGATTCTGGTTCTGCGAGTAAGCCTGCTATTTAGTTCTTCCCCACCTTCTCGAATCTCCTAAAAAACCAAAGACTTGCTTTTTTATATTAAAAGAAAAAAAAAAAGGGGGGGGGGGGAGGGGAATTGACTAGTGTGACATGCATTATGCTGGCTGTGATCAGTGGCTGGTCTTCAGTTTCCCAGCTGAGACAGCTTCAAAGTCTTATTAATGAGGTCTGATGACCATCTCCCCATTGGCATTTATAGTGTGATTTATCACAGTACAACCCATCAGGATACTCTGAATCCGTAAGTTACCTGCTTGCCATAGAAATTGGTGTCTCCTCTGAAAGAAGCACGAGAGCCAGTGAAAGAGAACATGGGCAGAGGTACTGGGATTGGAACGTTGACACCCACCTAAACAGAAGGAAAGCTGCATATTAATCACAAGAAGCAGCAGATTGCAGAGCACTCTCCAAAAGCTACCATATTTTGTTTCTTTAAATCTGAGGGTGGGTAATGTTGGCTGAGCAGTCAGTGATTAGTCACTACAGCTGGATGGCTACCCACTGTAAATGGTCAGTACTAACAGCAACAATTCTAGCCTGGACATACCTGACCCACATCTACTAAATGAGAGTATTTCCGAGCTGTGGCTCCATTGGTGGTGAAGATTGCAGTTCCATTTCCATAGGGGTTATTGTTCACCATCTCAATGGCATCATCCAAAGTGTCTGCTTCCAGAACCACTAATACAGGCCCAAAGATTTCCTCCTTATAGCAAGTCATGTTTGGCTGCCAAGACAAACAGCAGAAAAAACAACTTGTATATAGGCTATAATAAACAGGATATAATAAAAATATCCTAGGAAATGGGATATAATAAACATACATGCTGCCAATGCTCAGGATATTCCTAAAATCACCCATCATACTGCATTGCCACAGGCCAGCCTTCAGTCCTCCCTGCCTGTTCACCATTCCCCATGCCCTGCCATCTTTCTAGTCCACTGAAGAAGGCGCCGCTTTTCACCTCCAGAGCACTTTCTGCTTTTTCTGCCTGCCTAACCTCACTTACAGGTCTACTCTGACCAAGACTAATTAAGACCAGGATTAATTCAGCATAGTTCAGTTCTTGTTGACAAAGTGACTAGAACCCACTGTCCTCTCCAACTCAGTGTCCAGGATTTATGTCTGACAGTAAGCAACTTCTGACAAATATAAAAATACCAATTGGAAAGTATAATACAGAGTATAATAGCTAATACAGCAAACCACAAAACATTCATTTGACAAGGTATAGGTTTTATGTGGCTTACCATATTATTAACCGCTGTATAAAAAAAGTAAACATTGCAAAATCTCCGTGAAACTTCTACTTTTCAATACCTAACAATCTTTATGACACATCACAGGACAGTGAAGTATTTTAAGATGTTTAATGAAAATAAGGCAAGAAAATTCCGAGAAAGATTAAAACCCTGAATTATAGCATAAAATCAATAAAATCCTAAGAATACAAAGTACAATGGCAGAATTATCAAGATTGGTTTGCTATCATGGAATCACTCACCAAAAGGCCCACAAAGAATTGAACACTTAAATATTAAGGAAATCAGACCAGCTATTTGCATAAACGTAAAAGAATGAATGTATATATGAAAACTCATGTGGATGTGTACCAGGTAAAGAATATTCGCCCAGTCGCGTCCATCTGTTGCACACTGTGCATTATATTGAGAGGCTGACTCAACAAAGTTGCAAACATTCTCAAGAACAAAGAGATTCTGTACCTTATCCTCTATTATTCTCATGAAGACTTCCACAAATATTTAACTTTTGTTTCTGCAAGTCCTTAAATTGCAAACTGCAGGAATGCACAACGGAGGAAGGAAAATTGCAGGTTTGGCTGTTCATCATACTCTTCCTTAGGCATCTGCTGCTGGCCATTACTACAGATAGTACACTATGCTCGACAGACTTTTAGTTTAACACAGTACAAACTGCCCATATCTTCTTTTCATTGACTGCATTCTATTCAATTTGATCATTAACCTCCTTCAGAGTATGTTACACTGCTGCAAATTCCTTTATCACCTCCACAATAGCACTGCAATGAGCACTTCATTGAAATTAGGCAAGGGAAGGCTGAGCCATTTATGGGCTTTCTACCTGGTGATTATCGATTACTGACTTGATTTGGGTAACCCATTTTTCAGCTGACCCTGCAATATACAGCATCAAGTCGTCTTACCTTGACTTTGGCAAGGATTGTTGGTCCAACAAAATTGCCATTTTCATAGCCCTTCACTTTGATATTACGTCCATCCAGAAGAAGGCTGGCACCTTCTTTTACTCCTTTCTCAATCAGATGGCAAACCCGTTCCTTAGCTTGGGGACTGATTAGAGGCCCTAGATCTGCTCCAGGCTGGTCTCCTGTGAAGAGGCAGAGACATCAAGATTTTAACCCCGCCAGCTTGCTCCTCATAGGCATCAGGGAGATAACTACACCGGTAGGAAAAATCTGAAAATCCTGATGTTTCTGAGACACAGAACAAAGATTTGAGACATGAGTGAACAGGAGTAATAGCCTGCAACTCTCAGAATCATTTTAGATCACTGAGAAACCAAAATTCCACAACAGATTTTTCTCAAAGAGGAAGTTTTTCACCTTTGCAGGACTTTATTGAACATGAACAAAAGATAATTCTCCTAGAATGAATAACAATTAGTTTTTCCAAAGTACTTGTTTCCATTTTTCCTTTTCATTGCATGCTTACAACAAATTTGAAGGATCTCTAAGTGCCATTGCTATATAAATGATAGGTTTGAGTTAAACATAGGACATAACCTCAAAGCTCCAGTTAAAACAAGACTGATCCTGCAAACCTTGCATCACAATCACACTGCCAAGCCCTCCTACATATTCCTAACTCCAACTCCAAGGCTGTGTTTCCCAATCCAGATAATCTTGGTCAAATCTACGGTGCCAATAGCTCCAAGGGACACACCGTAGTATGGCAGATACACTGACCTAAAAAGCTACAGCTGTACAGAAGTGAAGTACCTCATAAGAAATTACCACAGTCTGTACCTGCATTTACACGTAGATTTTTGGCTCGGTCCACAAGCTCTGGCAGCCATTTCTGAGCTTCTCCCACTAGAATTGCTGTAGACAGGGCCATGCAGCGTTGGCCAGCTGCTCCAAAAGCAGCTCCAACCAGCTGGTTCAAGGTGTTCTCTTTATTGGCATCCGGCATCACCACACCATGGTTCTTGGCTCCCTGAAATACAACACACACACCCCGTCTCTCATTATTAACCACCCCTACCTATGTCTTCTCTAGTTCTCTGGCAACATCTTCATATAGTAGCGATGACTCTGCTACCAACAGGCTGGCAAGAAGGGCAGCCGTCTCAACCATCAGTAGCAAAGTCAGCTTCTGCTGCTGAGTGCCGTGGTCTCTCTTAACATTCACAGGAGACAGAGGCAGTCTATGTGTTGAAGCGTGCTCCGTTCAGAGGCATTACCATGTTGGCCTGGACTCTCTTGCCATGCCGGGATCCTCTCTCATAGATGTACTCGCCAGCCTGATTAGATCCCACAAAGCTGATTGCTCTGATATCCGGATGGTCACAAATGAAATTCACAGCTTCAAACAGGAAATAATACATTATATACTGTGGTGCACAAATGCTTCCCTCTGTCCCCATCCCCACAGTGCTAAGTCTATGTATCTTTCTTCTTATCAAAATTCCTGCTTCTGTGTTTTCCTGCATTTGAGTTCCCCAATTATCTGCGCATGAATCTCTCTGCTAATTTCTCAGCATTTGCAGTCTTGCCCCTGTGCTCATACCCCCAGCTCTCTGCCATCTCTTCACGCCCTGTGCATTTCCCAAGGTCCCCAGGCAATACTGAAGCGAAGTTACTGTAGCCTATTTGTATCCTTGTGTTCTGAGGGTATTTGTGTGCTATTGCATACATCGTATTAGTAGCTAAAACACTGGCATCCACTCCCTATTCAGTGAGGCATTTAATTCTTATTTAGGCGTCTTTGTGAAATCAAGATGATTTATCTACTTATTTAGTTGGAGCTTAGATGGCTAAATAGAATTTGAGCACTTACATGCCTTGGGAACTCTGACCCCAGCCCCCAAAATTCTGTGCACCATATGTCCTGACAGATTTGGTGCAAGATGGCAGAGAATATCCCAGTCACCTCCCCTCCATCAAGAGGGGTGAAGTATCTGTCCAAACCTAACAGCAGTAGGATCAGACTCTCCAGCTTCTTTAGTAGCTCCACTGAACATACACCACAACACTTGCACACTCCAGCCATCTCCCAAGGGCTACTATTACCTTCATGCTGTCCATGGATGATATTCAGAGTCCCATCGGGAGCACCGGCATCCTGAAACAGCTTGGCAAGGAACATGAGTGCTCCTGGTACACGCTCAGATGGTTTCATCAAGAAGGTGTTTCCACATACCATAGCCATGGGGAACATCCAAAGAGGAATCATGGCTGGGAAATTGAATGGTGCAATTCCAGCGCACACACCAAGAGGCAGACGGTAGGTATAAGTGTCCATGTCTTTAGTGATGGAGGGCATGGTCTCTCCCAGTATGAGGGATGTCACACTGCAAGCATGTTCAACCACCTCTGCAGCAGAAAGGGCAATACGCCACTGGATGATCTGTTCACAATCAGTTCCCAAACTCCCTCCTCACCACTGCCTTGACCTAAGTTTTTCTTCCAGCCTCTTTTCCCACAACTTAAAACTCAATGTGCTCCAGAAAATACCTTTGCCCTGCCAAGCACCGCGAGCTCATTGTGAATGGATTTTCTCGAGTGCATTTTCGGTCATTGTGACAGGAGCACAGACACAACAGCCCCAGTAAAAGCAGCACAGGAATAGTATTAGTGTACCACTTGAGCCTCCACCTTAGACATCCAAGCACAAGTGAGAAGCTCTTTACAGCAATTTGTAGTCACTCCTAGGAAAAGGAAGGATCTAACAACTTGGAAGTGATTTAGGGTAACTCAATCTAAGGGAACTTTTCAGGCCAGAGTTACAATTGTCCCTTTTCTTTCAGAAGGAGGCTGTGAAGGGAGCTGCATGTACAGACTCCCAGAGCAATCAGTTGCTCAGGAGACCTCCTCCCTTACTATAGGTTCTCAAAGACCCTTTTTTAACAGGAGGAGCCAGCAGCTTACGGAGGCCTCGGAACACATCTCCCTCAGCATCAGCCAGGGTCTTCCCTTGCTCAAAGGTGATGAGTTTTGAAATTTCTTTCTGAAAATGGAAAAGATGAAGTTTATGAATGTTAGAAAAGTGCCTGCCCATGCAACAGGGTGCAGAGATAAGAGAGTTTAACAAAGAGTTGAACATCGCAATGAATACTGAGTAGAACCTGGCAAAGCCTACACTGACCAATTTGCTCCTTGTAGATAAGAAGCCAATAAGGCACACAGGTGACATTTTAGAAAAGTCAACTGTGGGTTGGCTTATATTATACAGCTTTTATGTGTCACACCACAGACACACAGAAAAAGCAACCTGGGGAATCCAAGGTCATAGTAACGTTCTTGTCCCACTTTGGCAACTGGCACATTCTCCACCAAGGGTTAAAGTTCCTCTCGTGGTCTTTTGGCAAAGGAAGAAATGCAGAATAATATTTCCTAAGAAGCACTGCCTCTCTGTCCCCATTTGCTTGGAGAGTGCTTTGCTACACCTCTCAATGACAGTGTCTCAGTTGGTTCCTCAATCATCGCAACAATGCCTCATCAAGAATACAGTAAACACTGAGCCTCCCAATTTAATTCCTAAAGTCAACTGCAATGCATTCAGCAACAGCCATCACACACAGCCGTGGTGTCTCACCAGATTGTCTTTGATGAGTTGTTGATAACGCAGGAAGATTTGCTGGCGACTCAAAACAGACGTTTCTGACCAGTTCCAAAAAGCCTTTTTGCAAGAAGCCACAGCTGCCTCCATCTCACTGGCTGTGGCTTTTGGTACGCGGCCAACCACTTCATTTGTGGCCTGAAAGAAAAAACAAACTGCATCAAAACTCAGCTTTTTCCAGCTGTCCTCCCTGCCAACCATTCAACAGTCCTTTCACACCACACACCTTATATCCTTGTTCTACAAGGAGCCGTACTTCTGCGGGGAGAGGACAAAAGAGACTCCTTCCTTGGTGCATACAAAAGGCCTGGGCTACGACTGGAATAGTTCTGAAAACCTGCACTCTACACATCTCAAGTCAGGCACCCAAAAAGCTGCAAATGCAGTGCTGATTGCCAAGCTGCAATTGAAGTGACTTGTCTGTCTTGCAGCTTCTAGAGAGTATAAGGCAAAGGTTTCTGTGGATCATTGTCTTTTCCCTCTGCATCTATCTTGGCTCATCTGCTGTCCCTCTTGTGCATTAAATGAGGCAAGGTTCCTTCGGAAAAAGCAGCACATGACTGTACAATTGGCACTGATGTTAGTTTACCTAGATCACTAGGCCAAAGTATGACTCCTACAAGCACCCTTAATTCTACACTATTTTAACTTTAAAAGCTTGCCTTTGCCAGTTTAACCTCCTTCTAATGCCCTCTTAAAAATTAAGTCTGCTTTGATATGACAAAAACCATCAGGTACATCACGAAGAGGGAAACTACTCAAGAGAAAGAAAATTAGACATGAACATTGGTTGCCACATCGAGACCAAACGAGCTTCATGAGCAAGACTTGCTGCTCTGACCACTTCCACAAAGCAAATCAAAATAGGGCTTTACAGAGGAAAGTTTTAGAAACAGCTGTCCAAATGCTTACTAGGGGGGTCAGAAGGGTCAGAATTCTGAGTGCAATCTCATTTCCCTTTGTCTTTGGTGGAGGACTCAGACAAGTATAAGTGCGAATAATCTAAGACTATTTTGCATGGCACAGCATCCAACCTTTACATTCACTGTGAATATTGTGGCTCGCAGATAGAAGCTCTCTGAAAGGAGAGGAGCTTCAGCTGTCAGGATTTTTATTTTTTATCCTGTTCTGAAACTGTAACCAGTCTCTACCAGGACTTCACATTCAGCTGGCATCAAATCATACCCAGTTGATTTCACATATAGGGTGAAAGAAACCATTCAGAAATTTGACATACTGATCACAGAGCCTTTCTATGAGCAAAAAAAAAAAGTAAGTGGGGTTTAAGCTTCCTTTCCAGAGATCACGGTTTTACTAAACAGGGGAGATAAAGGAGGTCATCGCTTTCCTAAGACTGACATTTCATGTGAAAAGGAAATAGAGAAGCAATTACACAGTGCTAAATCCATCTTAAGCTCCAGGTCTAAGCCTTTCTCAAGAAACGTGTGTACTTTCCCCTTTTGCCAAATGCTTGAACAGAGGCACAGACTCTTCTTGCACAGTGATCGCTAATACATAAGCTGAGGCCGTTTCACTTACCGGGTTGTGGATATCAATCCATTCGGTAGTTTTGGACTCAACAAACTTCCCATCAATGAAGAGTTTGGTTGTTGGCTGTGGAGGACAAAACACTGGCCAGTGAGTAATCTTTGTCTCAAGATGCTCAAACGCCAGTGTGCTTTATTACATGCAAGCTTTCATAATTTACTGGTATGCTGCCCATTAGAGAGTCTAAATCCAGCATTTACAGCAAGACCCAGCTAACTGCTTAGGCTGAAATTTTTCATGCTCTCTGTACCATTTTTCTCTCACTTTACACCAAAACGGCCAAAATTCTCCCTAAAAGCAGTTATAGAAAAAGTATATTGCTACGCTTATGTTCAGAACTATTTCAATCTACTTAATCACCCAATGTTTACTAAGTTAAAAAACTTAAAAACTGCAATTCCTAAGTGTCCAAAAGAAACAGTTAATAATTCACCTTGTGAGAATTCCATGTACCCAATGCACACTGTACTATGTGTTTCCTTCCCATCAAGCCACTAAGTAGGATCATCTCTCTGGCTTATAGCTACAGGCATCAAATTGGACCTTCCCCATTCCCTGCAGCTAAGAGCAAGGAATCTGCACCTGCTGAGTTCACAGCGATTGTCCTGGCAGGCAGCATGGAGAACTAAACTTTCCAACTCAGATGCAGAGGAGAGAAAAAGAAAGTTTGGAATAAGGAGGTAAACGTAGGGCCAAAGGAAAAGCAGGGGTAGATGCTGGAACTAGCACTGGAAAAGCAACAAAACTTGTCCTGTAGCACGCAGGAAAACAGGTTGGGACTGTATAAATAGACTGGAAACTAGGAGTTGATATTGGGAGGTAAGGAGAGAACTAGGAAAAAGCAAAAATTAGTTACTCATGCCACAAAACAGTGGCTTGGGAAGAACAGATTAGAGGAAGGGGAAACAGACCTGCTGTGTGTAGAACAGAAATGGGATACAGCAGATCAAAAGAACTGGGCCATAAAAACAAATCTATCAGAGCTGCATGAAGAAATTAGGATGTGGAATTATGAGAGGGAGATGAGGATTGAGATGCTATCCAAGGTGTAATGAAGGGAAAAGGATCAGAGGAAGAATAAGGAAAACAAACGGGGATAGCTGGACAGGTGATGACAGTGAAAAAGTGAACAGCAGTGAGAGTTGGGACAAGCTGAGAAAGCATGGCTAGGATGAGAAGTGTAAAGTAAGACTGTTAATGGATAAGCAGGACCTACTGATTTGGGAGGTAACACCAGGAGTGGCTCAAAAAAAAAAGCTGCAGAAGATTATGTAGCTGGAATTACACTTGGGAAAGAAGAGGCAGAAGTCTGTGCCTACGAAAACACAATCCCCTCTAGAACCTGGAAGGAAGTGCAAGGAATCTGAGTCCCTGGTGTGCTGACTGTTAGAAAAGGTCTTCTAGTGCCGGTCTAAAGAATGACAAACTCCTACTGCTATCAGGCACTCTCTTAGTCCAAGTGCCACGTATCTGCTGTGGACCTACAAGCTCCAGAGCTTAATGACCCATGTGGACTTCAGTGCAATGGAATTTAAGTTTTCTACAAACTGCTTAAAAAGGATATCTAGAAAAATCACACATACAAAGAAAAAATATTTTAAGCAAGCCAGAAAAGGCTGAATTAAGATTGATGGTGTTTTTTTCCATACAATTGCCACCTTTTTTCTGTGGAGAATGAGCCTGCTGTGGGAACAAGGACTGTAATAAAGCAGACTATTTGGAGAATCATGATTTAGCCGTTCAGAACTTGGAGGGTGTACAGCCACGAATACTGGAAGAAAAAAGGCACTGTGACAGTTAAAGTCGTTCAATACTGCCCAGAGGAAATCAGATCCTCTCTCTGACATAAATAGATGATACGAGGCCAGTCCACACAGGCCAAAACAATCTTTTTTCATGACATTGTCATTAGTCATATATTCTACATGCATTTTTGCTGATCTTATGGAAGAGATATTACACGTGGTAAGAGATAGCTAAAAATTGGGGGGGGAAGAAATAAAAAAAAAAGGCTGGTGTATATTTAGTGCACATTTAGCACAATGCATGCTACTTAAGGAACATGGAGAACACAAACCACGACGTTTGCTCCACACAAACCAACCCGGAGACACCGGGAGGGGAGGGGAGGGGAAGGGAGCCGGGCTGCGCCGAGCCCAGCTGGCAGAAACGACCTTTACAAGATCCCACCCCGGGGAAGCCTTGGGCCGGCTGCGGGAGGGCAGCGGCGGCGCCCAGGGCTTTCCCGCGCCCTCCCCCCGCCCGCCGCCTCCCCTCAGGCCGGGCGGGGCCGGGTCGGGGGCACTCACCACCGAGGACGAGGAGGAGGAGAAGGAGGCGGCGGCTGAGGCGATCCAGGGGGCACCGGCTCTCCGCGGCAACTAGACGGGAGGGGAAGCACAGACCAGCCCGGTTCCGCAGGGCTCCCGACCACTCCCGGCCCGCCCGCGCGGCCGGCTGACGCCCACCTCCCCCCCACCCCTCCCCGGGGCGCCCACCGGCTACTCCCCGCTCCGGCCCGCCCCACCCGCGAGGCCCCGGGGACAGATGGGCCACGACCCCCCCTCCGCCGCCCGCCCCGTGC
>VZSF01009816.1:550805-585214 GCA_013398295.1 Chionis minor | reverse complement strand
GGGGGGTGGTTTGTTTTTCCGCTCCCTCCCGGGCCCGGCCGCCAGGGGCTGGTGGCGTCCCGCGATCAGCGGCGGGCGCGTCACGTGAGGCGGTCAAGATGGCGGCTCCCGCGGACGGGAAGACGCCAGGGCCGGGCGGCACCGTCCCGCTCCTTTCCCCGTCCTGCCGGCGGGGCGCGGGCCATGCCTCACCCCCCAACCCTTCCCCCCTTCTGTTGCAGGCGCCGACCTGGAGGCCTCGCTGCTGAGCTTCGAGAAGCTGGACCGCGCCTCCCCGGACCTGTGGCCCGAGCAGCGTAAGTCCGGCGGGCCCGCGGCCGTCTCTCAGCGGGGAGAGCGTGGGGAGCTCGTCCGGCCCGGCCCGGCCTGGCCTTTCCTCGGGCAGCTGCGCGGGCCGAGCCGGGCCAGCAGGGGCTGGGCGGGGGGGGATGCCGCTGCCGGCCGCGCTCACCCTCCGCCGCCCTTCGTTGTCTCTTCCCAGTGCCCGGGGTTGCCGAGTTCGCCGCCTCCTTCAAAAGCGTGAGTGAGCGCTGCTTTGCCGTTCGCCTTTCCCGCCGCTCCCTCCTCCTACTCCCCTTCCTCCTCCTCCCCCCATTCCCTCCCTTTGCCTGTGGTGGGGACCTGCTGTTTCCCCTCGCGGGCTTTACGTCTTCGTTCTGCAATAGGGATCTCAGGGATAACTGCTGGTTACTGTATAACTGCAGTACGTGTTAGAATAACCCTTTTGTTTTCAATGTCTCTTCTATGTAACCTTATGGAGTTTACTGTGAATGGCAGGTTACACCTTGGAAGAAGTAACAGGTTTTAAACCTTAGGGAATCTTACTTTTCAGGCTGACTTTGACTTGTGGGCGGTAGTGTCCTATTTTAACTCTAAAACGTCCAGGGAAAGCTAAAAAATAAGATAAACCGTAACAGTGTGGCTGTAAAGCACATGGAACTCTCATATTTTTGCTGTCAGTGTAACTACTTTTCAATACGAGATCAGGCTTTTTTGTACAATTCTAAAAATGTGCTTGTCTGTGTATGAACTTTTATTTTTTTCCAAACAGCCCATTACAAGTTCTCCTCCTAAATGGATGGCTGAATTGGAAAATGATGATATCGATATGTTAAAGGGTGAGTATGGACATTACGTGTAGGAAGTAAAGTTGCCAAAGCAGGTGGGAATTCAGTACTTTCTTAAGGGGTTTAAAACAGTTGTTCTTTCAACGTCTTGGAGGTGAAGGAATGGGGAGTCGTCCCTTCTTGTTGTTCAATACTTATTTCGGAGGTTCGTCTGGATGCCCAAATGCTTGTGGGTGGTTGGTTTTTTTTTCTAATTATACTGTTGATTTGTCTCACTTCTGAAGGTAGGAGTCTTCCATCAGTAAGGCCTGTGGCCTCAGATCTCTACCCTTCACATTCACAGAATCTCTATCTCAGGAGTCTCGTTAATGATATACCTTTTTCATTAATCTAGTTATCTCCAAGAGAATATCCAGAGATCAGTGGCAGGCTGATTTTTTTCAAAACAAGCATGCAAGAACTAGCTGAAGCAGCATAACATTACGTGTATTTCAGTTACCTCACTGTCCTGGTTCCGGCAGGGACAGGGTTAATATCTGGCACAGCACAGGTATTCCACACCACGTGATGCCTTTCCCAGTATTTAGGGGGAGCTAGCCGGGGAGAGGAGTTCCCAGTTTTGGGAGCAGGTGGGGACGGTCCAGGTCTGGTCGGTGCGTGTCGGTACGGTACCCCTGTTTATACATTCCTCTGCCAGTACTATTGTTGTTGTTGTTTTGTCGGTTTTTTCTTTGTTGTTCTGTTAAATTGCTTTTTATCTCAACCCACGAGTTTTTGCCTTTTTATTCCAATTTTTCCCTCACCGCTGCGAGGTTTGGGTGAGCGGCCGCGTGGTTCTTTGTGCCGGCTGAGGCCAAACCACGACACTCACTTACCACTCTCTTACTGCACAAGTATAGTGGGTGTCTTCTGTGTTTTGAGAGGTGGCATGAATTTTTTGATGGGCCTCAGCTGATCAAAGTTGGTGAGCAGCTTGTTGATGGACTTGTTCAGAGGTGCTCTATGCGTATGTCCGCTCATAGATCCAAGATCTCAATATAATTGAACGGTAAGGCTGTATGAGCAAGTTACAGAAGGTCTATCCAGCATGTAGATTTGCTGCATGTTACAGCTATTGGTTTGCAGTAAACATCCCTGAGTGTGCTCTGCTGCTCATGTGAATTCCAGATAAACTGTTCCAAAGTGGAAGCAGGACAAATTAACTTTGACTTGCGGCAAGAAATGTGCTAAATGTACATTATTAATGTATAGTAAGTCCATTCCCTTGCATGCTCTTTTTGTAGCTTGCTCACGTAGCAATGAGAACTTACAAGAATTTCAAAATATAGGGTGAGTGGCTCATAGCAATGGTGGCAGATTACAGTATGAACCAGGTCTGTGGCTGTATTTTTCAGTAGAGAAAGCTGGTCTTTTCTCACTGTGTTCACATCAGGGGTGAATTTCAAACATACTCCGTTCACTGGAAGTAGGTATTGTCAGAAGTATGACCTGAAAGTGCTCTGTGTAGTAGTAAACAGGTGAACTGTCACTAGAGGTCTACAGACAGTGTTAAAACTAACATTTTCTATTTTCCTAGAGTTGGGGAGCCTCACTACAGCTAACCTGATGGAGAAAGTTCGCGGCCTGCAGAACCTGGCTTATCAGCTGGGACTGGATGAATGTAAGTGCTCTATGCAGATGTGACTGACTGCATTGCCAATCTTCCCACTAAAATGTGCGCTCATGGTACATTTGTAGCTGGAAAAGTGCATTGGCAGATTTGGCAAGCATCTTGACAGTCAGAGTTACTGACCTTCCCTAACAGGATGAGAGAGTGAGCTTATGTCTCCAATTTACAGCCTACTGGTATGAGGGGAAACATCTTAGCAGAAATAACAAGAGGTCATATGTCAATCTGGTGTGTCTAGTGGCACGTAGGCTTCTGTTCCTGACTTCATGTTGCCTTAGATAAATCTGGTCACTTTGCTTAATTTCCCACTCAGACACTGAAGGTATTTCTCAGAATACTCGTGGCCGTACGTCTGTCAAACTTCATGCACTTTCTCTACACTGAAACTTTCACTTGTGTGTAGGATTCTCCGATCACTTAGTGTTCGTACTGTTTTCTGCTTCTGTAGCTGTTATTTTTTTCTACACTGGATTGCAGCAGGAGGTGATGTCATTGAGTACTAAAGTTGACCTTCATCCCACTTAAAAACAGCTAATTTTTATAATTTTATTGAAGAAGGAGTTGCTTTCATCATCTCATTTAGGAGTCTGTTGTTAACAGGTTGATCCAGCTTTGAGGATTTCAAGAGTATTGTGTTTCTTTTAGATGCTACCTATATGTACTGACACATTTAATTTTTTGTGCTTAATTTTGCTCTAGCCTATACCTTAGTTGCAGTTACTCTTGGGCTACATAAAGCACCAAAAGTTTTAAAACTTACAGGTCTTTCACCTTCCTTTCAGTGGGTAACAAAAAGCAGTAATAGACCTTTAGAGTCTTCCTGACTGTAAATCTAGGATATCCTAATGCTTTCTTATTAAACTGATCATTAAGCTCATTTTAACACACTCCCTGCAAGTTTATTTTTTCAATGCTGACGTCTGTTAAGATTGTGCAAAACATTTAGTGAAGTAGCAGTTAAAGTATAACAATATAAAACTGAATCAAATACAAAGATTGGCTGATGATTTGCTTTCTCAGTTAAGCTGTAGGCTTAAATATCAGACAGCTTTGTCCTGCTAAATGGAGTTTAAGCAGAGCGTGAGTTACGTTGAAGCTAACAAGGTTTTTCCTTAGCAATATTTGTTGCATGCATTTCCATTTATCTTTACTGAGAACCAATAAATATGTAAAGAAGACGAAGTGAGCAAACAATGAAATATCTGAGGTCTGACAGTTCTAGCCTTTAGTCTGTAGTAGCTGAAATCTTGAACTTTCAACTTTATTAAAGGTCTCCATGTTTGTAACTGCTTGTCGCTGAAGTGTATTTTCCTTTAGGCTGTAATACATTGAATGCTTTGTATGTCATAATACACATTTATTGTTGGAAAACTTTCACAGAAAATTAGACGCAGAATTTGCACACTTGCTCAGGACTTTTTCCTAGTACTGTTTTTAAGTTCTTTTCAGACTTAGATAAGTGAGAGAACAAGAAGAAAAATCCAAAAGATCTGTTCATTAAAGTTAAGGTACCTGTGGTTTTGGTCCAGAGGTATTGGATTTGATTATATCTTTATGCATTGAAATTTAATAGACTAGTAATTGAAGTTGACTATTAAAACGGGTGCTGACCAGTCTCCTCTAGATGGCAGCATGATGCTTCCCATGAAAGTCTTGCTTTTCTTTTTTTTTTTTTTTAAACTGTACTGTTTCAGTTGTGATTTGAAGTTCTTCTTCCCAATATTGTTTTTTGTGACACACTTCTTGTTCTGAATATGCACTGGGGTGTTTTCTTTTTTTACAGTATTTTCAAATGTCTTATCTGTATTGAGTGTGAGAAACAACTCTGCTTCATTGTGTTAGCAACTTTCCAACTCCTCTTCTACATCGTATCTCAAATCCTCTATATTTTCAAAGACTTCTGTCTTCATCCAAGTTATTGCTAAAATGCTGTGCAGGACCAGAGTGATTCCTGCAGCAGTCCACGACAGATGTATCTATTGAGACTTTGTAGTTATGTTGTGAATTGTGTTACTGAAGCACTTCACAGCGCACACTTCACGTTAATTTTGCATAAGAAGTCATTAGGCAAGGTGACATGTGGGACTGGGTACCTTTTGCAAAGTTTATTCATGAAGGTACTATTGCAGCACTAAAATTGAAATCTGAGCGATTGATTTGACATGATGTAGTTTGATAAATGAATACTTGCTGAATTACATGCCTTGTTTCTTGAATTAACGTGAGTGTCTTACTATTTTACCTATATAAGCAGGCTTTCTTAAATTTGGAACAAATGTGTTGAATGCTTTGTCCATATTCACTGCTTTCATTTAGGAACGGTTAAATACTATTATCTGAGTTCCACATTCTTATTATGTAAAATTCCTGCTTTCCCTAACTTCTCAGTTGCTCTTTTGGTTACTTGCTTCTCACAGACTTCTGTTGTTAGCAACTAACTTTCCCCTCTCTTTTTCCTATAGAGTTGCCTTTGCTTTCTGTAACCTTGGCTGTTGTGTGAAATGCCCCATGGCTTCTGTGAATCAAATCAAATTGTTAATTAATGTTTTCTTTCCAGCTTGTTTAACATCGGGTGTGATTTACAGTTGTCCTCCACTTTTAAAAGTAGAAGGTTTTGCAGTCACTGCTGTTTCAGTGGTCTGCACTTTAAGCTGCATGTTCTTATGTGATTTAAATAATTATATCTTAATTAGTGCAGAGTTCTGTGAAAGTTCTTCTTTACCAGATGAATCTGAATAGATATGCCCTGCTTGGATTGTAATAGGAAGTTCAAGGAACAGTTGACCAGAAACTTCAGAGGTGGCTTTTACTGATAGAGGTCTGAGATACAGTGCATGTCATTCAGGCTGGAATAATGCTAACAGAGCTTCCCCTGGTATTTTATATGGACATCTGAGCAGTCAGGCTTCTTACCCTCTTGTTAAGATTTCTGTGCAGTCTAGCATGTACCTGTTTAGCCTGCAGTAGCTTTATCTGATAACGCATCAGCCTCTGAGTGTGTGGGATGATAGTGTCAAAGGAGACCTTTGACAACTGGAATGGTTAATGCTATTTTTGATAATGCCTGTTCCCTCCTCCTTGTCTGAGAGTTCAGTTACTTCTTTCTGAATAAGGTAACTGTTGATCTGTCCAGCCACATACCTGATTTTTCTGGCTTTAGTGTTTAGTCCACATTTAGTTCCTACTCAGAAAAGATAAGTTGCTTATTTTTGGCATTGTTTTACCTTTGTAGTTTTATGAGACATCTGTTTGGTAGGTATTTTGTGACTTCGTCGTCACTTTTTTTTTTTTTACCAAATGGATAATTGAGCACCTTGCTTTTTAAAAAAAATATATTTCTGACTGCTGGCTGCATGATCTCTTGTACTTTCATTTCCCTTTTTCTAAGATGCAGACTACCAAACTGCCGAGAAAATATGGGCTGTCTTCCATAATTCAGAATTTCTTATTTGCACCATTTAATTTGCTGATGCCTTAATGCTGAAGATCTTTCTTGTGGATCAGAGAGGATCTCCAAGGTGATCATGGGGAATCTCTTCTTCAGCTCTCCTAGCGTGCTAGTAGGTGGATTCTTGTTCACTCATGTCTGTTCCTTGTAGAATATTTTTCCCTTTGTTAGCACAGAATTCTCCTAAAGGATAGCCTTCCTTGAATGAAGCAGGATTTTTGTAGCATGAACCAATGATTCTTAAACTTCCCCCCCCAACTCTTCTCTTAAAGTCTAGGTTATCTTTAGGTCTCTGTTTAGAGTATTTTTTGTTTGCTACAAGATGATTCTGGAGTTCTGCGGCAGCTTCTAGGCTTAGGACCTGGTATTGATAATAATAAAATCTTTTAAAAATTATTTTTCAACACCTCTTCTGAGGTCTCAGCTTGTGTTTCCTTGCCTCCTTTTTAAGCTATGTAAAATTTTACCTTATCCTCTCACTTGTTACTGCTTTTCTCTTTTTGCTTCAGTTCTGTAATTGAAGCTTCTGTTTTCCTTCTGTTAAAAGAGTTATTTTCTGGGTTAGAATACATTGAAACCATTTTTAGTATTAAAAATTCTGCTTTGTGTGGATTTTGCGGTCCCTGTCAATGTGAGTATTCTGAGGGAGGAGGAAAGGTGGCTCAATGAACACATCTGCTTTTAATTGTTCATGTAGTTAGGGTGACTTTGGGGGGTGTAATATCACTGCTGAATGTGAGCTGCAGCCAGTCAGTGCAGCTGAAGTCTCCTTGGGGGGAAGGTATAGGCATTTTGCCTCATTATGGGCTTCCTCCCACACCCCAGTGTCCCTCCACCGTTGCTTGCAGTGGGGTAGTGAGCACTGCAGAATGAGGAAACCCCAGCTGATGTGCCAAGCAAGTGGGGAGGTAGTTCTTATCTGGGAACCCAGTCACAGATCCTGACTCAGTGTTTGTGGCCCACAAAGTAGCAAGTTTCAAAATAGTTTGGGTAAATAACTGCAAATTTAGATGCCTAGCTGTGGTTTTGTACTCTATGACCCATTACGGCTTTCAGAGCAACTGAGTCAAAGTTGACTTTAGAAATTTTTTTTTTTTAAGTCCTGGTTTCATGAGCTAGCAGCTCTGGGAAGTGCTTATGTTGCTAGGATGCAAACTTGGTGTTAAGAGATTTTTATTATCCTTGATTGCAGTTATTTTTAAAGATCTGCTCTGTCATCCTTTTGAATACACGTATACAGAGAGGTGTATCTGAAAACTACGTGCACAGAGAAAAATGGTTTTCTAAAAAAAAAATAATTTAAAAAGTAAAATTAAAAAATTGGGTTTTTTTACAGACTTTGGAACAAACATATGTGTAAAAGTAACAGGTAGAATGGGGAAGCGGGAAAAGCACCATGTCACTTAAGGAATGTTGTACACGGACTTTCTGAAGACCCTGCTTCCCTGTGAATCTTTGATATTTTTCAGATAACACCTGCTATATTAGTTCAGAAGCCCTAAAATGTGTGTGTATATATATACACACCTGTTAACACCACCGTGTTTATGAAATCTCACTGATGCCAGAGAGGTTACTTGACTGCTATGCTGTCACAGTATAGATTCAGTGATATTGCTAGCGCAACGCTTCCCAAAAAGCCTATTCTTTTTAAGCCCTAATGTGTTCATGCTGCTTTTGTGCAGTATCTGCTTTAAATATTGGAAAACGTGGGGTAACTGACCCCACAGATGTGAATAAAACTTATAATTTCCATGTCAGTGATTTTTGCTATTCTTCTCTCTGTGATTAAATTTGTATTTGAAGTTAAAGCTGTTTTGCACTTTCCCTCCTGTAAAATTGGGAGTGGAACAATGACGATATTATCCAATGTCAAATCCTCACGCTCCTTCAAGAGCAATGAGACTGAACATGATTAACCAAGTCTCGCTGTTTGTAGTTCCCCCATGGTTTTGTGTGCTGTGATTTTTCACTGGACTCTAGCAACTCTGCTCCTATTTTCTTTGTAATGCTGATTTATTTTCTGTATATGTTCAAGCAAATTAAATACCAAGGGTACAGTGGAAGAGCTATTTGATGCTAGTTATCTAGAGCCCAAGAATTAGACCTGGATCACCCGGGAGATGTTAGGTCAATAGCAAGAAGTTGGTGATCATGTAGCACCGCAGACTGATAAAGGAAAAGTCATCCAGGGTTCAGTCAGTCAGTGATAGTTTTCCTTAATATGAAGAATGAGTAAATGACTAGGAGTTTTTAGCCTGGAGAGAGACAACTAGTGCAGTATGTGAAAGAGATCTGTAAAATTGATTAATGCAGAGAAAGTGTGAATAGGGAATGACTTCACTGTTTCTCATAATATGGGAGTCAGAGAATAAAATAGCGTGTCAGGACAGACACAAGGAGGTACTTGCGCTGTGTATTAAAATCAGAACTTATTGCTTCTGGAGGCTTTGGGCACGAAGTTTATCTGCTCAATAAATGAGACAAATTATTGGAAGATAAATCCATCGAGGGTGTCTGACCACAGGGAAGTTGACAGTGACTTGGAAATCTTGGAGGTGCAGAAAGTTGGGAGAGGTTACTAGGCAGGTATGTGCTTCCCTGCTCTTACACTCCTCTGTAGGCATTTGCCATCAGCATGTCTGAGCCCGGGTGGTGGCTTGGAAGTATGTTTTGTTTGACAGTGGTTTTTCTTTCTTTCTTTTAGTAATAGGCTAGACTACATGGTAGTTAAGCCACTGCTACTAGAAATCACTGAGGTGTTCCCGTAATGGAGAGACCCTTCTAGAGCCAGTTAAAGATGGATGGGCACGTGAATGAGGAACAGCTACTTTGCTCCCAAGTTAAGCTGTCCTTGGTTGTGAATTGTCATCCTCAGCAGCCTCTGAAATTTCTGGAAAATCATAAAGGGGGTCTATCTGAACTCCGGGCTATTTACAGCTCACCACTCTTTCTTAGATTGGTAGTCTTTGGTTTTTTGTATCTCTCAGATAAATACTGTGTATTGTGATCTCTTTCTGCTGGAAGTTCAGCCTTTTTGTAGGTTTGGGGTAGAGCAGTTCCATCTCTTTCCTTCAGCGGGGTTTAACTGTGACATACTTTGAAACATACATACTTAGTTCTGCCTGTCATCCTTGCAGGCTACTCTTGACATAAATAATGTCAAAGTTAGGACAGCTTTTCCCTACATGGTTTAATGTGAATTCACTCATTGAGTTGTTTTGTTTTGTGGGTTGTTTTTTTTTATTTTTTGTATTTTTCTGGTTTTGATGCTGGTCGCAGGTAGGATATGTTTAAATCGGGGGCTCCATCTTTGGTGGACTGAACTTGTATTATCTATTAAACTAAAAAACAAGGCATGACACTTATTAAACTTGAACTTTATTTGTTATTTGTTGAAGTAGAATCAAAGTAAGGAAAGCAGGGAGGACAATGTATCTTTTGACTGAAACATCTCTTTCCTTTTCTGTAATTGTCTGTCTTTTGTGGGAGTGCTACATGTAGCACCAACATGCAGTCTGTAGGCCCCCTGTAAAACACCTGGCCTTCGTACACAAACAGGCTTATGTCAGTGCTGTAATAGACCAGATAAAAATACTTCCTGACCATAAGCACTTTTTCTTTAGTCCTGAGTCCACCGACACACAGGCTTTTTGGGCTCAGAAGTCTTACTTTACGTTTGTGAACATGCCCCCACTTCCTGCAGTAGAGTTGCCTGGTGTCTTTTCTAGTTGCGTAGTGCCTTTTCTAGTCTGTGTGTACATTTGTTTGTAACAAAACATTTCAGATTCAGAATGTACGTATAAGTAAAGAGTGATTTAATATTTGGGGTGTCAGTGGGATGCCTGTCTCATGGCATCTTCTGAAATCTCTTGTTGGTCCTTTTTAGTAAAAGCTGTATGTCCACTGTCTGGGAAGTTGTATGAAAAAGTGAACTGGATTCTTATGGTTTCTTGTTAGCCGAAATGAGGTTTTGGAATCGATGTAGAAGAGCAGACTCTTTCCTGAATGTGAACTTACTTCCTTGGAAAAATAGACTACCCAAGTGTTGTGATGGAGCTGGAGAACAGAACCAACTTTTGGAGAAGGAAGAAAGAAATAAAGTGAAAGAGGATCACATGATATGAATCCAAATCTAGATCCCAAAGTAGGAGTCTCAGTGCCAGTTACTAGAAAGATATAGCAATGTTCTTAACATCTTGACTGCTGACAAAAAAGTAAGGAGGATGCTCGCTTTTTCTTTGTTAAAAGCTGGCACCTACAGAAGTACAGTGCTTGTAGCACTGGTGTGTCTGTATTAATCTGAAACAAGAAGGGAGAAGATATGTTTGGAATCACCTACATTGTTCTGAATATGTTGGACTTGGAAGAGAACATTGTACACCAAGTCCAGTACTCATTATGTTCTTAAACTTAAAATACACAGTTTATTTACTCTTGCAAGGTTAGCTGTCCTGCACAGGAGGAAGCAGGTTGAGGTGTGTGTACTTTCGTTATTTCTCCTCTGCTTAGAATTTTCATTGTAGCAGCTGTTTTTTTTTCTTGGTTAGTTTCTACATTCCCTGCCTTGCTGAATGAATGTTTCATTCATTGAATGAATGTTCATCATGTTTCAGTTTTGCCTGAAAGCATATTTCTCCCTTATTTTGTTATTTAGTACTGTGTTTGGCAAGGACTTTATGTGAAATAGTATACTTCGTGTGCTTTGAAGCTTGAAGGCAGAGTTTTATAGCTGGACAACAAAATTATGCTCTTTGGACACTGGATTTCTGTAATACACAGTTAGCTTGAGGATTTACTTAGCAGAGTTAGTAGACTTCTTCCAGAAATTGTCTCACGTTTTGGATGGTTCACTTGTGGGTTAGGAGATGGTCACTGATATTTTCAGGAACTACACAATTAGTTGAAATGGTCAGTTTTGTTTTCCTTAGTAGGAAAAAAAAATGGAGGCTGTTTTCAGTTTACATTCGTAGTCATTTTTGGTCCTTATTTGATTGTTTCAGAGTGGTGAAAAGAATGCTTACATTGTCTGTTAAGGTGTTTATATGGCTCTGTCACTGTGACATCCAAGCTGCTATGATTTCCATGTGAAACCTTGGCCTTTCTCCCGATTCTCTTTATGCCCTCCTCCCACACTGTAGATCTGCTTCTTCATTTTAATGCACAGTGCTATTGGTAAGAGATACTCTGCATCTGGAGTGGGATGAGGAAATCTCCTCTCCTTATACTGCTCACTGGGTGGCTTATTTACAGGCAGGATTCTTCTGGGGCAGCTCCTGTTGGAAAAGCAAGACATCAGAATGCCAGCTTGAAATTGCCATTCATATGTGATCTGTGAATTGGCTAATTTTGACATGTAGGTAGTTAAGAAATGATTACAGTCAGAGGAGTCATGACCTCAACTTTTCATCATCTCCATTGGCTTGTGCTCCAGTTTGGAAGTGAAGAAGGTATAGGAAGTTTTAATTGTACCTGTGTGATTTATTCTCAGTCAGCTCTTTAATTTCTTCTGGCTGTCTGAGGTTTCCGACATGCTGTAAATTTCTCCAACTTTTTCATTATCTGCAATTTCTTTATGACTCATGAATCGGAGTGGAGAGAGAGTGTGGATTTACAGCAGAGATAAACATGTCCATAAAGTCTGTATCTGTGTCAGTAATTGTACTGCTGTCAGTGACTGTCCTGTTTTACAGGTCTCTCTTGGGAGAGGAACACACTTTGCTACCAGTGTCAGAGAAGTGTTCGCTTTGATTTGCATTAACTTGCCAGGAGATTAGGTTGCGATGCTAAGGATGGAAATAGAGTCTAGACCTTGGCTGCTATTGTTTTTTTTTAAATGAGTGGGTTTGTGGTTGAGTTGCCCTCTATGTGCAGGAAAAAAAAAAGCAGGTCCAGACGGTTCTTAAATACAAAATCAGGGAGATACAGTCTTCTGATGATATCAAATGTGATACTACCTATATGCATAAATTGTGCATTCTTACCATAAAACAAATGCTGTATCTAGGTAACTGTCATACATGAAAAAAAATACTGCATGGATCCTTAGGGTGTTCTCTGTCTGCTGGTGAAGTAGAATAAATATTTCTCTAAGCTTCAAGAAATTTCTGCATCTTTGCCTTCTTCCCCCTCCTTTACTCTGAGGGGAAACTGCTATTGTTGATTTTGATGGCGAGTACTAATGCAGCATCCTAGTCTCCAGGCACTGATGACTCTGCTTGTTGCAGACGGGGGTCTATACTGTTGGAGTCTGAGAAAAGGGGGAAAATCACTGAAACGTTCCTAAATGTGTCAAGAGCTCAAACACCTGCAATTTCTCTTTGCTTTAATTTCTGTTTGATGCCTATTGGTATTTGTGTATGTAGAATCTCTTTTTGTTAGATTGTATAGTTTGGGTTGGACTTTTTTTGTCCAACTTACGTATTTTTTTGTCACAGTAAGAAGGTAATTATTTTATCTCAGAATTAAAAATATTTAAAAAAATATTCAAAGTGACTGTAAACCCCCAAATTTCCATTATGCCAACTATGCATTGAAACTGTCAAATGCAGCTGATTGAATTTTTCTAAGTCTGCTGGACACCTTTTACAGAAGGGAGATTATCATAAACATTGTAAACTCTGTGATTGCCTAGATAACTTTTAAATCTACATAGATGTAGGAGTGTTAGAAATGCCAAGGTGATGTCTGCCGTTGCATGGTTGTTAGTTCTGGAGCCCGATGTTGGAAATACAAAGGGGAGCTTTTTGCGTGTTAGACAGTGTCCATCTAGCTCCGGTAACTGAGTTTTCAAAGTTATGTATGAGGACCAAGGGCAGGTTGGATGGGGCTTTGAATAACCTGGTCTAGTGGAAGGTGTCTCTGCCCATGGAAGGGGGGTTGGCTTTATGGTCCCTTCCAAACCATTGTGTAATTCTATGACCGTGTGCTAAGTGGCCCTACGGCTGGCATATAACTGTGCTCTTAAAACTGCTGTTGATCTTAATGAGCGATGCTCAATGCAATAGCAACATTCTAAATGTAAGCTGAGTTACTGTGAGATGCTTTTTACCTGATCTTTATTGAAATGTCTTTCTTTTTTTCCTTTTCTCTCTTCCTCCTCTTCTCCTTATCTACATTCCCATACTTAGTTTGTGGATCTGAATTTGTTAAAACAAAGGTCACCTCTGAAAGGTACTTCAACCAGGCCATATTACTTCCTTTATTAAGAAAAAAAAAAAGTAGAAAAAAACCTTCAAACCAAAACAAATCAACAGCACCACAAAACATTCATGTTATACCCTGGTATTCCTTTCTAAAAGTGTCTCTTTTGGCTCCTATAGTTTGTTTGATGGTAGGAAGAAATGCTGCAATAGTTCGATCCTTTCTAGAAGAGAGTTGTTGAGTTTTTGTTGATAAGAGTGAGGGTTGATCTAGATATGTCCTGTGGTTAAGAGAAGAGACCCTTTTCAGTGTGGAGTGAAAGGGGGGGTGGTGGGTGGAGAAAGAAATATGATTAATCTGGAGACCAAACTGCTTTGAAGACTGTGAAATCATTAATCTGATGCATTACCATTAGCTTTTGCAGAATTTTTGGTATGCTGCTCAAATCAGTAATTTGTGCTTTGTGAGGACATCTGGACTATTAGCATTGGTCAGTCAAGCAGTGGAACATGTGCAACCACAAGGGTGGTTGTGCAGTCTCTCTTCTTAGAGGTTTTCCAGACCGGACTGGTCTGGAAGCCTTAAGCAACATGATCTGACCCTGTAATCGACCCTACTTTGAGTAGGAGACCTCCTGAGCCATTGCAACCTGAATCATTCAGTGATTTGATGATGTGCTGTGATCTAAGAGCTTTTCTGGAAGTAAGCTAATTGAAAGCCTGCATTCCTCAGTCTCAACTGGACACAGCTCTGGACAGTTGGTTCAGCTCATGAGCTCTGAGCAGGAGATCTCGGATGCAACTCCATGGTTTGCCTTCACGTGAGCAGCCTAGTTAGGAACAAGAATCCTAAAGATTCTCGTATCACAGTGATGATACAAGATCATCATCATGGGGATGATGAATGGACTTCCAAATACTTCCATCTACAGAGCTGATTATGAGTCTCTGCAACTTGGACTGGGGAACCTGTTTTTCTCAATAGGGAGATACCATCTGTTCAGTAGCATTCTTTAAGCAGAAGAGGGGAATGGTCCTCAGCATACCCAGAGGTTCTTGTGTATCTTGGCTCAAATGCACAGTGAAACCACCATCATCTGTCTAGACAAGCAGGGGGTCAATGGGGCTTGACTGAAGAGCTTTTAGCCACAGAAGTAAAGGAATGGGCTGTCACATTAAAGCATTTCTACCTGCCACATGCTTGGCACAGAAAGAAACATGACTACAAACAAAATGTTCTTACATTATACTGTCAGAAGCCTATTTTTTGCTACTCTCATTCTGACAGGATAACTTGTAGACTACTGTCAGTGGAGGAATTGAGGATGGGGAAAAGTTTGATCAAGCATAAGGTTATGTGCATTTTTCCATTACAGTTTAAAAACACAAAAATGCCAAACAAATCTCAAAGAGATGTGCTGGCAGGGACTCTGAAACCTTTGCAACTGGTCTGTGTTTATTATTTTAAATTCTTTTGCCCTCTATACCTTTATCCAATTAAAACTTTGCTACTACTTCTATGTTAATAAAACATTTCCTCTGTATTTACAAATATTGGAAAGATTATCTCTGTAGCACCTCTGCTGGAGATCTTTTCCTTTAAGTTTTTTCTCCTGGCAGGAGCGACGAGAGAATTTTCTTCCTTAGCGTGTGTAGCTGGGCCTATTTGCAGAGCAGCAGCTGATCCTAGTGAAAATTGCACTAGAGTGTGACTTGGTTCAGTTTCTGGCACTACCACTGTTATGCTTGGTCGGTTTATTTGCCTTTTCACATGTCCCTCCATGTTTCCCCAAGTATAAGGTGGAGTTTGCGTTAACTTTGTTTTATGAGACACTGGAAAAATCACAGATTTTATAAAATGGCATATAAAGCTTTTTATCGTCAAGTATCCTATCCTGTATACTCTTTGTTGTTTTTCCCTGCTTGCTATTACATGGCACGGGGAGACATCATTAGAATACCGTGTATGTTGTCAGTAGAAGTAAAATGATGCTGTGGTGATGAAACAGATCGTAATACCAAGTGCTTCTCAGCCTGGGATGCAAGCAAAGTAACTAAGAAAAGCAAGCCTATTCTCAGCCATTTGCAGATGCTATATAAAAAAATTATTTCTGTTTGCAAGCAGCATAAAGGTTAAAAATCATCAGTAAGTATCCATAGTAATACCAGGGATCATTTACCTGTTTGGTGGCACATTTGCCCTGCTCGCTCAGGCAGTGGAGTTACTCAGTATGTAAGGATCAGTCTCACTGTTTTGTTCAGCCAGCATTTATGTTTTGAGAAAGGTAATACGGTGTATTTGCCAAATACACTGAACATATGTTGATGGGGTATTGCTGTATTTCTTTTCTGTTTTCTCTGTTTTGGATCAGGTGATAATGCATACAAGGCTATGTGAAAAATCTAGCGTTTTGTCGCTTTATTGAGTGGTTTCAGTTGTTCTGAGCGTGAAGTCTTCTGTAAGATCAATAATAGACTTGCCACCTTACCTCTTGTATCTCCAGCAAATGCAGCTCATTGCTAGACCAAGTCTGATAGTATCTGTCTCTTATTGCCTCATTAACTTGTGAGCATTAGAACAAGATAAAAATGCCCTAAAGCCTCTTATCTGATGATTGTTGTAACCTTCTGAGTGCCATTCGTTTAAGTTTGCAATCAAATGCTTCCCTTGAGTATAAGGAGCACTGATTAAACCTGAAGTGTCCCCAGACGCTTTTACAGCTGTCATGGGGGCGGTGGCTGCCCCTCTCCAAAAGGAGAAGGGGGGCTGGATGTCCCGGTGGGGCGGCCACTCTGCAGACCTCCACGTGGCTGCCCCAGCTGTTCTGCTTTGCCTAATGAATTGTTTTACAAGGAGAGGCTGGATATTGTCATCACAAGCTGCCTTCCCCAGGGACTGAAGCCAGCCTGATAATGACTAATGTTAGTGATAGTAATTGAAGTGTGATGGCTCTCCAGGGACTTGCACACGCGTAGAGCTGTCAGGCACTTGTGGCTGATACAGTCCCATGAATACCTCAGAAATGCTTTTTAATTGCTTGACTTTCATAACTAGTTCCCATATATCTCCTGCAGAAACATACATTTTTATGGGGGGAGGGAAAAGAAGCTGAGGACTCTGCTATGACCCTCAGTTTACACGTGTGGTTTACTACCCTGACGTGTTTCTAATGAGGATGGCTGCGTCTTCTTGCTCCCCTCTGCTCTTGGTGTGGATCTGCTCGGTGTCTCTGCACGGGCGTGTGCAGCTGACTTCACCTGAACATACCTTTTGTTTTATGTCTAAGCCCTGTCTTCTATGGTGCCGATCCTTGATGCATGGAGATTGTACTCGATTGTAAAAGGTGGCAGTAACTTTATTACAGGATATCAAAGGATCGCTGGTATTAATAGTGTGGAAGTAATGATAGCTATTTGCCTTTTGTTAGGCATTGAAAACTGGATGTAAGGTAGAATAAAAATCTTGTAAAAACGTAGCATATCTATGTGTCTGAACAGGACTGGAGTTTATGGCCATGAGCTTCTGGGGATTTAGGACGGAGAAGTGACCAATCTGTATAAAACAGAGGGATTTTTTTTTTTTCCCTGAGAATATTCTCCTTTAGAAACACATTGTTGAATATAGCAGTGGGATTGAGATAAAAATAGCTGGAATGAGGAACTGTACTCCTCATTTCCAGGATAGCCTTTTTGTGTGTGTGGGTGGTGTTTTTTGTTGTTGATTTTTAAGTGTTGTGTTGGGATTGGCAGATGAAACTCACTGTGAATCACACTTAAGTGAATCTTTTCTGCTAGTAACATCACAAATCACAACGTGATATTAGTTCAGGAAACAACTTTTAACAGGACCATGAGAATTGCCGTCGTCAGACCAGTATTCTTCTAGTATCTTCCCCGACAGTGGACTTTGTCATTGTGAAGAGCTACTCACTGTTCCGTGCAGTTGCAGAGGAGCAGGCAAAAGGAGGTTTCTTGCCAACCCTCCCTGACAGCAGTTGGTGTATTCCCTGAAATGTGAAGCTTCTATAGCTTTACCTATTGAAAATTTACCTATTTCTGCATTTTTAGGTAGTACTTTTTCAGGATCATGTTAAATTTAGCACTATGTGCTTTTTAATTAAAGAGCTAATAACTTGAGTGTGTGAAAACTTAAATTTCCTCCCCAGCTATGTCCATTAGTCTAATAATGTAAAACTTCTATCTCCTTGGAAATTTTACTTTGCCTTTATTTCCTCTTACGGATTTCGTTACTGCCCCTCTGTTTATTTTAATTCATTTCTATACAGTTTGTTTTCATTAAACAAATATAATTAATGGCTATAAAAGGACCTCTCATGTATGAATTAATTTGATCTGGTGTGATATTGTTGTACTGGACCGAGAGCTCTTGTGGTTTATAAGAGCTTGCAAGCTTGTGGCTTGCTACTTATAAGGCTGGTCTTTTCTGAGAGTCTATAGAGTGAAAATAACAGGTCTGCTCTGTCTCGGTGCTGGCTTGGGCAGAGGAAGAATGAAATTCATGTTGCTGCTACTTAAGGAAGCTGTGAGGAGAGAATGGATTTACTCACAAAGCTGAGTGACCAAGAGGGGGAGCTCGGAAAAGAGATAGGAGAGGGGAGACCCTGCCAAATGGAAAACATTTTCTTCGTCCTAGTTGTTGAGGGTGCTTGGAAGTATGTATTCACCAGATACCTACCAATCCTGAGACATAAAAGGACAGACTTGCCGAAAGTAGGGTTTTTAATGTTAGATCCATCATGAGGCTATGGAACAGATGTACAAGGTCAGATGATAAGACAGAAATGTGCAGGGAGGGGAAGGGAATGAGCCTAACTTTTTTGGCACTAAATCTCATTTTTGTTTCATCTCTGGTTTTAGATGACTCAATTCAGCCCACTCTGAAGTCAAGGTGAAGTATTTTAGTAAATTCAGGATGACTTAAAACAGGTCATACTCATTTGTTCCAGGCACTTCCTGGATTTAAGTGTTGAAAACTGCGTTTTATTGCTCTTACTCATATGTTACTCTGTAAGTGTAGGTCTGTGTGGTTTCAGACCTAGGGGCAGTCTTCTGAGAAGACTGAATTTAAAGAGAGCATTTTTCTGCAACTCTTCTAGAACATCCTAAAGGGCCACTCTAGGAAACGGAGCTTGTAAATAAGACCCAATCTGAGCTATGAGAAGCGGTACAGTTTAAAAGGTCACAAGAAAAATTTTGATTTGGCTTCTTTGAATTAATTTCATGTCTGAATTCCCTTGTTTAAAACCTGTCTTCTTTAGGAAGAAAATAAAATCCTGTCTCACCAAAACAAATTAATAGCGATGGAGAATTTACTATGTATGTATTGCTTGCTTCTCTATTGAAAATCCAACTCTTGATCCTAATGTGAAGTTGTCTGGGTGCTGAGACATTTTGAATTGTCTCTGTACAGGAGGGTTTTGCTGTGGCTTTTTGAGTTCTAGCTGGAGATCAAAAAAGAGTGCTTAATGCCACTGCCAGCAGAGTAAACGTACTACCTCTTCTCATCATATTCATTGCAAGTTTGTTCTTCACCTCCCCCCTCCAGTGAAGTGCTGGCTCTTAGAAATTTATTTTGGTAATAAAACATTACTTTATACTTGCCCATGAAAGCATGTTTGAAGGCTGGTTGTGGATTCTTTAAAGTGTCCAAGAGATTGTTGCTCCCTCAGTGCGCTGCAAGCTCATACCATAATTAAGCCCGATGAATTAACACGCAGAAAGTTAAGCTCGTAACTTTCCATGGTTAACTTAGGGTCTTAAAATGTGGAACCAAACCTGTGGTTGGTGTACTGTACTTCAGTTGTCAGTCCCAAAATGTGAAGTATTCATGGGTTTTGGTTCTGAGAAAACGGGTGGGTTTATTCTTTCAGAAATTTTATTCTTGCAGAAATTTTTGGTCACAATGAGGTGAGAATAAAATTGCTTTTACTGCTTTTCACAGTAGTAAGTCTTGACAGTAAAGCTAAAGGATATAGTTCTTTTATTTTCCTGCGATTTATCTTACACCTTTTTACCGTAATTGGGGAGATGGGAGTAGGAAACTCCATGCTGCATAAGTAGAGATTTTCAGTTCATAATTTAATGTTGAGGAGATATTTTTACCAATTGGTTGCTACAGCACAAGCACAAAAGTGGAGGTAATTAAAGGCATCTAATAACGGATTAATTAATTTTACTTGTGTGTTGTTTTGAGCACTGTTTTAGTGAAAGCTAGTGAAGCTTATAAAGTTCAGCAGAATATATTTTTTGTGTAGAAATTATTGTACATTGATAGGGTGTTTCCATATGGAGGGCTTTCTGTGCTATGAGGCGTATGTACGCATATTTTTTTAAACTGCACAAAGTGCCAGTTATTTTGGTGTCAGTATACGCTGTCATGCAAAATCTGGCTTCTGTCTATTTGGTGATGTTTTAAAAACATCTGTATTATAAATAACATTGAGTCTCTCTTTAAATACTTGCTCAATGTCTCCGAAACCAGTTGTTAACATTTTAAAGCTCTCTAGGTTCAGCAGCAATTCAACAAATATTAGCTCCCATTTTCTTCAAATTAAACTTTGACTTGTGTTTTCTCACTCTGGGGTTTAATCTGTGTTCTACTGAAGTAGGTAAAATCAGGTTTGGTTGGTAGCTGGAGGGGAATCTGTGAAGAGCCCAGGTGTTGGAATAAGCAGTGTTGGTGCCCTTCTCCCGATGGGTTGCTGAACTGTTTTCCTGTGGTAGCTCTAGAGGGCTCTCTGCTGTTGGAAATGTTACATTTCCAATGAGTTGTGTGACAAAGGTCTTAATAACCTGTTGGTCATTAAAGAACTCATAACACTTTTTTTTTTTTTGCAAATGCTAACCTCATTGTCATCTGCAAAGTACAGCATATGCAATTAGAATCTAATTTTCTCCAATGTCAATTAGAGATTCTCATTTTTATTCTGAACCACGTTCTGCTCTGTGTAAATGGCTGTCACATAAGTTGCAGCATTTAAGTAGCGTAGGAAATAATCTTTGTATATGCGGTTTGTGAAGTTCCTTGGTTAAGTTACTAGAAGTACGATGTTATCAGCGCTGACTATATGTGCAGGAAAGACAGGAAATAATTATTCCAGCCCCTATTGTAACCATGCAGTTTCTTACTGTAGTAACCTCAGAACCATATGGGCATTGTTACGAAGCGTTAAAAATAAACGTATAAGATGGATGACTCGATGAGACAGTAAGAACAGTAATTTTCAGCAGAACAATAGGCATTTGTTGTCAAGGTATATTAAGTGTCATTTAGAAAGGAATACCTATGTAATACCTTTGGGTTTTATTTGAAAACCTTTCCTTTGGTTGTTATACAGGGAGGTAAATCCCAGTTCTGCCTTGATGGATGTGCAGTATCATGCTGGGTTCAACTCGGTATTCTGTATCAGACTTGGTTGCATTAAAATGGTTAGTTTGGAAATGAGTCAAGCAGTTAAAGGTTATAATGCTGTGTTCTCTGTTGCAGTACTAAATTCTATTCTTTTATAGTTCTGTAGGTTTGCTTTTCCCTATACATGGTTTTGTGCTGACAGTGCGTTGCATAAGGGAAGCTGATGGCATGGGAAGCCAGCTGGTGACATCTGGGAGGGTTGACACATGGGTAAGAATGCAAAGCAGTTGGGTAGGTAAAGCCCCTTTCATTGGGGTGTGTAATAGCGGTGTGTAGTAATTTCAGTGCTATTGCTAGTGTCTTACATAGCCAAGGAAGAAACATTTACTGACTTGAATGACAAGAGTTTGTATCTCCTGGAGCAATTTTCTTTGGCTTCAGAAAGCCATTGCTGCATTGCTTTCACTCGGTTGTGTTTTAAAAGCTGTGAAGACTAGAAATACCTAGAAATAACTGCAATGTGATTACAGCTTACATTCTCCGACATGTTTGGGCAGCATGGGTTGGACATCCATTATGGATGGTGCTGCAGTTTTCTGTATGATAAGGAGCTTATGTATTGAGGGAGTGGAAATAATGTTGAGTCTGCTCAGTGGTGAGCTCCCCAGTAAGAACACGTGCGAGTGTCCTGCTTTACCTGCTCTGTAGTGAGTTCTGTCTTGTGTACTCTGCAAAGCCCTTGCTTGAAATCACGATTGTGAATTTACTGCTGAAGGGGGAAAAGGTGAAGTATGGCTAGATTCAGGAGGGAACAGGTTGTTTTATTTTCATTGGTAGGGTTTACGGTTCCCCAAGCAACGAGCGCTGCAGAAACTGGCTGTTGAGAGCCACATCTTGATTACATGTTTGGGCCCGTTGTGAAATCTTGTGATGTCTGCCGGTTGTGCCAGCATGGAAATCCTTATCCAGTGGAAGAAAGGTATTGAGAAATCTTTCCTGTAAATTCTGTTTTTTCCCCTTCCTCTTGGAGCTACTTTTCGTAGTAGGAAAAATATGCTGAATTACCCTTGTCTGCCTAAAACACAAACTAATAACTAAGCTATTGATTACCTTTTTGGTCAGTGAAAAGATGCTTCTTCCAGAATTTGTTTCCCCATGCTATCCCTGACTTCAAACACTTGCAACACACGAGTTCTGGTCATAGATGAATTCAAATGCTCATTCCTCCTAGCGTTTTGAATGTACTTATTGCATGTACTACATCTTTTCATGTCTGACCACAGTAATTTGAGAGGAAATAATATCTTTTTTTTTATTTAAGGGTGTGGGTTGTCCTCGTTTAGTTGAAGTGGGGATTTTATGTTGGTTTTATTACACTAGTGAATTATTTGCGTGATGAGATCTTAAGCAAATTAAAACCTTGTATGCAACTATTGAGCTTGTGCTTGTAAAGTCAGAGGCTAAACATAAGCGTAGCCAGTTTTAAACTACATAGGACTTTGGATTGTTACTTGAAATACATTTTTAAGTAATTGTGATTGAATTGAAATAGTTTCTGTGAGATACAATATTGTCAAGTGGCATCTGCATCCCCCATTATTTATGCTTTGACTTGTTAGTTTTGAGTACTTTCCTAGTCAGTTAATAATCAGAGTACTGAAGTCACTGAACAAAATGTCTGATAAGTGTTACAGAAATGCTTTCAGTATGTTTAAACATGCTTCTATATATATTCCATGTAACAGTATACATTGTTAAACCCTATTAGTTTTGAGACCTAAATAATTTAGGAAAAAATTTAATTAAAAATACTCCTTTGGCTATTGTATCTGCCTGAGGGACATTGCCCTTGTTTGAAGGATTTAAAAATACAATCCCTGTGTTAACTTCCCAGTTGAGCTGTTCGGAAAAGTCACTAAGGACAGAGGGGGATACGGTGAAAGTTACCTGGCACAAATTTGTATAGAGAAGAAAAACATTTTTCTATAGTCTTCCATTCCTAGTTGTTTTATGCTTAGGTAGCTGTGGTGGGTAAAATTCAGCTGAATATGAGTTTCGGAGATCGCTACACAGCTGAAAGGGATAAAAAGAAAGTGTTTTTCTCCAGAGGTGGCCTTGAACCTTCAGAGGCCTCTACATAAGCTTTATGTTATCTGAAGCTGTATCCTAATTGCTGTAAGATGTATTAAGTGCATGTGTAAGTCTTTTCACTTCAAGGTCTGCTTTTTACTGAGTTCTCCATTTCTCTGTTTAAAACAATAGAGAAGTGCCTTTTTTCGTTGTTAGCCATTTTTACTTTCCGCGAATCCATCAGCATCACTGAGCATCTGTGTCTTAGTTTGAAAGTACAGTGGCACTGTTTGTTGTGTTCTAAAACCAGTTGAAATGATTATAGCAAAAAGCATTTTAAGGTTGTAACAGACTGCAGTTTTCAAAAAGCAGAACTTTATGTGTAAATGCGTGTATTAGTGTTACCTGGCAGTTGTTTGCAGCGCTGTTCTGAATGTTTTATCGCAACTTTTAAAAATGCATCTGTTTTTATTTTTATTATTATTTTTACCCAGTTTCACCACATCACCTGCTCTGTTTAGGGAACTTTGTTGAGCCAATCCGCATCCTGAGCCATCAGGATGGTAATTCTCTAGTTGCACTGGATGGCAATGCCTGCCCTCTGAAGAGTTGGCTTGTGAACACTTGTGTGAGGTTCTGGCCCTAAATCTATTGATCACGTTAGGGTCACTGTAGTGCATTTCCCGGGCTGAAGTTGCAAAATCCTCAGTCTCTGGTTTGCCTGCTGCTTCCCTGTTAGAATTCAGCATGCCAGACCCATGGTACCCCTGCCTTTCATGAATGGAATTCAAAAAGACACTTACATTTCCATAAATAAATTAGGAATTCAGTGGCTTCTTCCGGCTAATCAGGGCAGGCTGATAAACCTTGCTAGCTGTTTAATAAATGAATTGTGACTGATTACCTATTAATATGGACGCCTCAGGAATTCACCCTGGGGGAAGCAGAGCAGTGAAATAGAGAGGGCCATGGCCCCCTGGGAAATCAGGGCTTCATGTTTGCAGCTTAAATATCTCTGTGAAGTATCAATAAGGAGGTAATTGAATTTTGAACACAAACATGAGCGCCGGATGGATGAAGGAGAGGGGGGCTCTGATCATCTCTTCATGCCCCTTCGTACTCCCCTCCCCTTTCCCTTAGAGACCACTCTAGTGAAGATAGATGCTAAATCCATTAAATAAAGATTAGACTCTGTCGTGGTAGAAAATGGCAGCTTAGCTAGATCCCTGGGCAAATTGGGACCTTTAGCAATACAGAAAATTAAAATATACATTTTTAACAAGTGTGCTGTCTACACAGTAATAATAACTGTGTGGCTTGTGGGGTTTGCTCACCTTTCAGATCTGCTTTTGTTTGGTTATATCACTTGCTCTTGTTTTGAAACCAGCCTGCTTGGTCTCTCTGAAGCAGAGGAGTCTTAAGGGAAGGAAGGTTTTTTTCCCACCTTGCTCTCTGTCTTAGGCACTTTTTCTTGGCTCCTATGCTTGTAATAGTATAGAAGATCAGTACTCTTGTATTTGAATATAGAAATAATTACCTTTGGCTCCAGCATGCTCAGTCGCATGTCCTGAAAAGTAGTTGGAAACAGTCTAGAGGAAGCATAGAGATGATATTGGAGAATGAAATGTAAATGTGATTAAGCTTTTTTTTTTAAACGGGTTTTGTTTTCCAAGCGCATGGCTTTGTTTTTTATTTACTCCAGATCAAATTTTTTCTAAGTCTTTCCCATAATGGGAAAGATTAGTATAGGGGGGTGTGTTGTAAAGTGTCAGTGTTCTTTCTTGTCATGCAATGAATTGTAGAAACACAGGTGATGTGGCCTTTAATGGATGACAGTCTTCCTTTATAATACTGCTAGGCATATAACGCGATCAGGCCTTCGTCACAACTTTGCATGCCCTATCCTCTGTTGCAGAAAGTCAGCAGATCCTCCTGGGGTTTTTTTTGTACCTCACCTGCCTGTACAAGTAGGGGACCAACGGCCATACTGGAGAGATTGTGTCTCTTTTTCTGAATAAGGTGATCATTCCACAGAACAAAATCCAAAATTGTTTCTGTTTAAAGTTTCTTAATAACAAATGAGTCTAAACTAATGTGTTCCTGGGGAAAACTGCTGTTCCTTCTAGAAATTTTGCTCTTTAACCCTAGATAGTTTTGAGAATGAAAAGAGGAAAAAAAAAAAAGGATTTATGCTTTGCTGAAATACAGTGGGCTGAATTGTAAAACGGGGACATGTCTTTTCTTCTATGACACCTCCCTGATAACACCACTTTCCTCTTTTCTGACTCCTCTCAAATTTTAGCACTTATGCCTGGAAAACCCTTGATGCTGCATCCTTGGCTTCAGCTGCTAAGAACTGAACCCAACATAATCATCTTTGCTTTAGGAAGAACAAATGTAGCTGTTCTTAAGTGTAAGAAAAGTATTAATATACTTGGGTCCATTCCAGAGACAGCAGTGAGCATTCCGGGAATGCCTTGGCTTCCTTTAATTCAGAGCTGCTGCAGGTATGGAAAGGGTTTTCCATCTGTTTCCCAAACTATAATCTGCTTCCACATCCTAGCAGTTTACTCACTTGTCTTTTGCCAGAGGGTTTTTGGGTTGAGAATATCTGTATTCTTTCATCCAGCCATGCTTCTAGCAAGAAAAAAATAATTCTAGGTTGGCTCAGCCTCAAGGATTCTCTTTCATGGTGTTGGCACCAAATTGAAAATGAGCAGGTACCACCTCTTAGCTCTATTGCAGTAGTTGACTGTGTACATGCTGTAGCCTGTCTCAATTGAAGAAACAGCCAGATCTCAAGCCTCCCTTGGTAAGGGTAGCTTACAGCATTGGGTTTACCTTTGGCCAAGCACGTTGATCACGGGCTCCTTCTCTCTTCGGACTTCCTGGCCTTTGTCCCCTTGCCAGGGGACAGTTCCTCTCCTGAACCCCACCTCTTTCTCTCTGAGTCTGATAACTATTCATAACCCATCTAGTTTCCTTTAACCTTGGCTGGCTCCTTTCAAAGAAGTCACCAGTACCTTGGCAGCCTATGTCCTTGTTTCTCTCATGCTACTGGCATCCTTAGCCTTACTTTATCACCTGTCCCTCAGCCTATTTCGGAGATTTTTCTGCTCTCTTCTCCCTGTGTGTAAACTTGGACTGATTTTTTTTAGCTTGGGAGTCCTCCTATGTGTATCCCAAATTAAAAAGGACACTCTTGCTAGTTTGTTCTGTAGCTTCTGAAAGCAGGCATGTGCCAGGAATCTCACAAGCTTATGGCTTTCTACATATTAAGGCACTTAGTGATGCAGCATTTTAATTAAATTAACCAGAATTCGTAAATTGTAGATGGACAGATTTTCCAGATCATCTCAATATGAGCTTTTAGAGCGATCAACACTCTGCTGGTGTTTAATCCATCAGACCGCCATATGGAGTGTTGAAGAGCAGAATATCTGTTTATTAATAATTGTTGGGTTTTTTTCATGTCAGCAAGTATGATTTCTGTATTTGAGGTTCTGGGAGTGTAATCTCTTGCTGCATCTCTTATACCAAACTTATCAACCTCATGACAGACCCCATTTCAGGGCTATTCCTCTTTTTTACTGAATCCAGGTGATCCGATAGGCTAAATGGCGTGATAGACCAAGAGGGTCATTCCACCAGAGTCTCCAGAAGTTCTTTGGTTACACTATCACAAGATAAATGTGTCCAGATGTCTTTTATGAGAAATATAGATACCTGTAGCATCAGTTCTGCAGACAGTTGAGACACCTTTAATGAAGCTTTGCAATTTGAACAACCAGAATATAAGTTATAATCCACAAAAGTCAGAAAGTTGTTCCTCATCTTCCAAGATCAAGCCAACCTTTTATTCATTCTGTATTAATGAATACCCGTTCTAGGGGTATTTTCTGGGATTCTAGGATATTTTCTGCTTTGGACTTCCAATAGAAGTTACCTGTCTCTTCAGAGTAGTGGTTTGTTCCATTTTATTGTGACACACAAGTCTGTTTACTCCTTTACCTGAGTGGACACTGCCAGTTGTTGGTCTTTCCTGTCATATGACTCTCATTGCCGTCTTCAGAAAGAATTATTAGCTGCTCTAGGATGGGAGATGGGCCTAGTGCAGAAAAATGTTTTGCAACATAGGCATCAGACTAGTCTCATCAAATCTAATTTAAGATACTTTCCACTTTGTCACTGTCCTGGATTCTCAGCAGGAGTAACATGCAGTCATATTTATGCATCTGAACTTTTTCTTGGATGCATTGACAGAGTGTGGGAAAGAACTTAAATTTTGATCTCTGTTTAGATAAGGTAGAGAAATAACTTCACTTTTGATTTCTGTTTAGGTAAGGTATGAAAAGGAGGGAGCTGTTGGTATGTGTTGGTGATGATAGATGGAAAACAGTGATTTCTAACCTTTATTAGATTTGTCCACCTTATCCAGCAGATGGCATTGAAAATGTACTTGCTGTGCTCTCTTCTTGCTAAGCAGCGCCTTAACTGAAATCTGAAATCCTACAGGCTGTAGTCTTCCTTTTTCTCTGGTGCATAGCTGCAGATCACTTCCTAATGAGGATTTTGAGTGCCCCCTGCCTAGTGGGTAAAACAAAAGCCAACACATCCATGGATTAATGAGAATGGAATTTAAGGCTGGTGTGCTGTGGAATTTAAGGCTGGTGTGCTGTACCCTGTCACAAAACCTGTTTTCAGGATTTCAAAGCATTCCTTTAAACATCTAGCATTTCGGCAAGCCCTATTAGTAGCCTTCTCTTTCCTGACTTATGTTGTTTGTCTGTCCATCTGCTTGTCTGCCAGTCATCTCAGTGTTTGTGTCATGTGGGCAAATAAGCAGTGATCTTTCAAGAGGCTCAGCACCAAAAGCAGTGTTAAGCACTCATCCTGTTGAGTAGTCCCATGGTACTCCCTAGCTCAGACCTCTGCTAGATTCCCAGAGAGGGCACAAGTTCCTTCAAGCCAGTGGTAGCATCTCTCCTAGTGAAGGGCATTTCTTACGCTGGTGGCAGTAGGAGTTTGTAGGCCCTTTGCTTGTGGATCACTGGGAGGAGGAGAGATTGTGGATGTTGATGATATTTAGAGTGGGTATCACTTGGCTTCTAATTAAATCATGAGGACAGTGGGATGTAAAAGTAGTGTAATGATTCAGATGGTAATAGGCTATGACAACGAAGCTGAGAAGTGAAAAATCTTTACTGTGCTTGAAGAGAACATCAGTTCTGTAGTGCTTTATCTTTGTTTCTTGTCTTTTCTTTATTTTTTTATCTTTATTATTTCAGTAAACATGCTGTTTAATTTCTGTACAATCATTACTGTACTCATGCAAGGTGGTGTTATTACTCCTGAGCAGCCAAATAATTTGAAATAAATGATAAAATTTATGTATATGAAACGCAACTATCATGTGGAGTTAGCATGAATGCCCATGTCAGAACTATGTAGAGTGGCTTTGCCTCATGTTGTTTATACGTTGCTCTATATTGTGACTGTAAATTAGCAACATACCCATTTCAGAGTATTTAGACCATGTTGGGAGCTAATGAACATTGCTGCCTTTCTAGACCCTATAGGATTAAAAATGTCTTCTACCAGCCCTTTTGTTTCATTTATATCTGAAGACCTGAGTAGATGTGGAAACAGGAGCTTTTTACTCTCTCCTCCTCGTATTCCAAACAAATTGTAATCCCTCTTACAGTGACTGAACACTGCTGCAGTTCTGTCCCTCATTTAGCCTTGTGACCAAGTATAATGCTTGATTCTGCAGTAAGTCCAGGCATCCAAGCTATAATCTAAGTCTTCTTCCATTTTTCTATATAACACCTATGGAATGAAACCTTTCCTATCTATCCACACAGCTCTTCCCTAAGTTCTTGTAATATTACACCTTTTCCAGAATCTTTTACTCTGATCTTAACAAATCGTGTTCCACGTGCAAAGATGAGCTCATCATTTTGACTGTGATCAAGGTCTCCTTATATTTCTCCACACACTTTGGTATTGTATCAAACCTCATTTTGTTCTCTTTGTCAGTTTGTCATGGATCTAAGCCTTGGATCTAAACCACTATTCATGAGATTAAAATGGGATTTCCTTGTTTCATAATAATTCTATTCTCCCAATCTTGGAACTTGACAGAGGAAGATACATACCATTTCATGGGTGAGGGAACCTGAGGGATGGGTGGCGAAGTTGCATATCAGGAGTGACTGCATTAGGAATAGAAAACAGGTTTCCATTTGCAGGCTGAAGTGCTGTCTGCTGGGGCATGCTGTCATTCTAGCGCAGTAGTTGTATCTATCAAAGAAATCTTTACCGATGAGTAACACAACTCTTGTTGTATTTGAGATAATGCTTTCTGACACCAAACTAATATCATAGAGTTATAGAATCATAGAATAGTTTGGGGTGGAAGGGGCCTATAAAGGTCATCTAGTCCAACTCCCTGCAAAGAGCAGAGACATTTTCAACTAGATCAGGTTGCTCAGAGCCCCGTCCAACCTGACCTTGAATGTTTCCAGGGATGGGGCATCTACCACCTCTCTGGGCAACCTATGCCAGTGTTTCACCACCCTCATTGTAAAAAAATTCTTCCTGATGTCCAGTCTAAATCTACCCTCTTTCAGTTTAAAACCATTACCCCTTGTCCTATCCAACAGGCCCTACCAAAATGTCTGTCCCTGTCTTTCTTATAAGCCCTCTTTAAGTACGAAAAGGCCACAATAAGGTCTCCCTGGAGCCTTGTCTTCTGCAGGCTGAACAACCTCAACCCTCTTAGCCTGTCCTCGTAGGAGAGGTGTTCCATCTCTCTGATCACTTTTGTGGCCCTCCTCTGGACCTGCTCCAACAGGTCTATGTTTTTCCTGTGCTGGACACAGTACTCCAGGTGGGGTCTCGCCAGAGTGGAGTAGCGGGGCAGAATCGCCTCCCTTGACCTGCTGGCCATGCTTCTTTTGATGCAGCCCAAGATATGGTGCAGCTCACTAGGTAGGTCAGGGAGGACTTGCCTGTGGTGGAGCCATGCTGGCTGTTTTGAATCACCTCCTTCTCCTTCATCTGCCTTAGCATAGCTTCTAGGAGGACTTATTCCATGATCTTTCCAGGCACAGAGGTAGTGCTGAGAGGTTGGTAGTTCCCAGAGTCCTCCTTTCTACCCTTTTCGAAAATGAGTGCAAAGTTCCCCTTTTTCCAGACATCAGGGACTTCACCTGACTGCCGTGACTTCAAATATCATGGAGAGTGGCTTGGCAACTACATGAGCCAATTCCCTCAGGACTGTGGGATACATCTTCTCAGGTCTCACTTATGTATGTTCAGGTTCCTCAGGTGGTCACAAACCTGATCTTGTCTTACAGTGGGAGGGACTTTGCTCCACCAGTCCCTATCTTCTGATCCATCCACTCGAGAGGTGTGGGAAGAGAGGATGCCAGTGAAGACTGAGGCAAAATAGTTGTTGAGTATCTATCTCAGCCTTCTCCTCGTCTGTTGTTACCAGTTCACCACTTTTGCTCATTGGGGGGACGCTGTCTTTGACCGTCCATTTCTGGCTGATGTACCTGTAGAAGCTCCTCTTGTTATTCTTTGCATTCCTTGCCAAGTTCAGCTTCAGCTGCACCTTGGCCTTCCTGACCCCATCCCTACACACTTGGGCAGCAACCCTATACTCTTCCCAGGACACCTGTCCCTGCTTCCACTGCCTGTGCATTTCCTTCTTGCCCTTTAGTTTGACCAGCAGGTCTTGACTCAGCCATGCTGGTGTGTTGCCTTTCTTACCTCATTTCTTGCACCTGGGGATTGAGAGCTCCTGTGCTCTCTGGAAAGTGTCCTTAAAGATCTGCCAGCTCTGCTGTGTTCCCTTGCCCCTGAGGGCAGTTTCCCAGGGGTCCCTATTGACTAACTCCTTGAAGGCCTGGAAATTCTAAAATTCAGGGTCCTGACTTTACTCTTTGCCTGATCTGTATTCCTCAGGACTGCCAACTCCACCAATGCATGTTCACCGCAGCCGAGGCTGCCTCCAATCTTGATATCACTGATCAGCTCACTTGCGTAGGTGACCAATAGGTCCAGTATCGTATCCCCTCTGGTAGGGTTGTCTGTTGCCTGGTTTAAGAAGTTACCCTCGACGCATTCCAGGAGTCTCCTGGATTGCCTACAGCTCGTTGTACTACTTTTCCAGCAGATGTCAGGGTGGTTGAAATCCCCCACCAGGATGAGAGCCTGCATGTGTGGTGCCTCCTGTAGCTGGAGTAAGAAGGGTTCGTCAACAGGCTCCCCTTGGCCCTGGGGCCTGTAGTAGATACCAACCATGAGGCTCCCTTTGTTGCATCAGTCTCCATTTCTTACCCATAAGCTTTCAACCTGATCGTGGCTATTGTTCAGAGACAGCTCTTCACACTTTCTCCATTTCTTGATGTAGAGGGCAACACCTCCACCCCTCTTTCCTCACCTGTCACTTCTGACGGCTACAGGCTGTTCAGTAGCTGCACTCCAGTCACGGGATTTGTCCCACCAAATTTCAGTAATGGCAACTAGGCCTTAGCTTTCTAGCAGTGTGGTGGCTTCCAGCTCTTCCTGTTTGTTGCCCATGCTGTGTGCATTGGTGTAGAACTATCATTTGGAACTATTGTCAGAAACAGAGGAGGACATATTTGAAGTTCAAACGTGGCAACAATTAGTCACAGCCTTGCTTTTTCTTCTATTATAGAATAGATGGGAGAGAGTGGAGTAAAACTTGTTTTGTGGACATTCACTTTCTGTATAAATTGCAGGCTGCTTGAAGCCATAATAGCTTTAAATGTTTTATATCATGTTTGTAAACAGTAAAATCTTTTTTTCAAAAAGTTGTAAAGTAATTGTAATTTACTGTTACTTCTGGTTGGGTAAGTCTGAGAAAGTTAACAAATTAAGTATGATCTTTGTGTGTGCTCGTAATCATAAAGTTTTAGTTAAACTGCACTGGTGTTTTTTTTCCTTAATAAACGTTTGTCACTTTGGCAGGTCTGTAAAGAGTAGGTTTCAAACTAATTGGCATGAGTTGAGTTGGGTAGAAGGTACACACAAGGATCTGTACTTGGGCCAGCTTTACTTGATAGCTCTTTATGCTTGGACCGATAAGAATAGTTATGCTCAGTAGTTCTGATATTGTGTATGTTGAGGGTTTTTATAGGATTTTGATGTTTCTGACCTAAGAACTTGTTGTTTGGAAGAATTTTTATGACAACTCTACCTGGACTTGGTAGAGAATTTAGTTACACAAAGTAATTGGAGTTTGTATGCAGTTGGTGAACGTGGCAGCATTTAACCACGTTTCGCGTGTATCCCGCAAGCCTCCTGAGCTCCTGGGATGGTCCAGAACAGCCGGGTGGAACCACAGTCCCCAGCACCGAGAAGCAGAGCGGATTGTTCTACCCCTGTATGTCTTCAGGCTGGAGTGAACCTGCAAGACACAGCAAATGATTGTGCTGTTCCCCACCTCTTCTGCTTGATTTTTAATAATTGTTTGCACTTTACAACCCATATTTCTGTATAAGGTTTCATAATCTTTTCCCAGAGAGGAAGTAAGTCTCATTCTCTGTTGTGTAACTTCAGGTACTGATACTCTGTCACTTCAGGCAGTCTTTTGGTAGGAATAATTTTGAGATAGTGTGAAATACACCATTCGCTTCTAGAGAGCTGCTTATAAATCAAGAGATTTCTTCATGAGAATGTGGAAAAAAAAGTGGATCTCTGATTTTGAAAGGTAGCACAGTTATTTTACATCTCTACAATTGAGAAGATAAATTGAAAATTCCTATTGACTCCCAACCCTGAAAAGAATAGAAGAGGGGGGGAATTCAGAAAAAAAATAATGGAAGTCAGATTAAAAGTATCAAAAAGGAATGCTTTTTACACAATGAATAATTTGATGTGGAACTTTCTGCCACACTGGGATTTTTTTTTTTTTGACCAAGTACTTAGCAGCCATTGAAAAGGAATCAGGCAATTAAATGGATGATGAGAACATTTCTAGTTATAGCAGAATAAAATATAAAATGAAGTAGGAAATATCAACTGCTTCAGGATATAAAACAACCACTTAGGAAGAGGAGGAATCTTTCAGAGACTTATTTCATATGTCTTTGTAATGGGGTTCCTGGTTTTTTTGGAAAAAGCAGGCTGTTTTTTTTTTTTTTCTTCTGTGATGTTTTTGATATTGGGTGCAGTCAGACAGGATACCTGGCTGGGTACATCGCTAATCTGCCCTGCTCTATCAATTCCTGTCTTCATTTGCAGCTTTTATGGCTACAGACCTGACAGATTCTTATTTAATAGGAAATAACACTTCTACAATACACTGTATTAGTGGGTTTTTTTAGCGGCTAGTCTTAGATCCTATCTATTGGTAGGCTTTTACCTACAAGATTTTAGTCAGTGGTATAGAATGTAAATTTGGAACATGCTCTGAGTTATATCTCTAGAGAGAACATTATTATTAAACCTTTTTGAGGGTGTCCCCGGTGGCATCTCCATAGAGCAGGTGGCCTGCATGGCACAAGCACACAGGGAGTCAGGAGTGTGTGTCTTATCAGAGCATATAATCTAAAAATCACTTAGCCTGTTTCTCTCTCCTGGGGAGATGGCGATGATGACACAGGACTCTTATGCTAAAAACTAATTGTTAACCTGCAGAAGACGTCATTCAATACAAATCCCAACAGAAAAGGGCTGGGTGATGGATGTTTCTGGGTAGCAGGCCAAGCTGTCATTCAGATAGTTCTCTGGGTTGCCTCAAGATTTTCATGCCTAGTACCTGACTTACTTGAAAATAGACAGCATATTAATTTAAAAAAAAGAAAGCTTACAATTTCTGTTCACTAATGTATGGATATAAGTCTTGGAGGAGAAAACAGTTCATCCCCTGTCTCAGGGTATGAAGTGCACTGACTCTTGACTATAGTGCTCAGGTTTCCTGGAACAGTAAGTAAAGCAGTGTCTGGATGGAGCGTTAGAGGCTAGAGAAGAGTGTTGAACGGGAATACACTAGGTAGATAGTATCTAGGAAAGAATGTAGGGTTACACATACATCTGTTAATAGAAGCGCGGCCAGTAGATTGAGTGAGGTGATTGTTCACCTCTACTCAAAAGTCATTAGACTGCATCTGCAATGCCACATCCACGGACGTCATCTACCTGGACTACGGATGTCATCTACCTGGACTTAAGCAAAGCATTTGACACTGTCCTGCATGACATCCTAGTCTCCAAATTGGAGAGTCATGGGTTCGATGAATGGACCACTCGGTGGATAAGGAACTGGCTGGATGGCCGCACTCAAAGGGTTGTGGTTAATGGGTCAATGTCCACGTGGTGGCCAGTGACGAGTGGTGTCCCGCAAGGGTCAGTACTGGGACCAGTGCTATTTAACATCTTTGTTGGAGACATGGACAGTGGGATCGAGTGCACCCTCAGCAAGTTTGCCGATGACACCAAGCTCGGTGGCGCGGTTGACACACTGGAGGGAAGGGATGCCATCCAGAGGGACCTGGACAGGCTTGAGAGGTGGGCTAATGCAAATGGCATGAAGTTCAACCAAGCCAAGTGCAGAGTCCTACACCTGGGACGTGGCAATCCCAGGCATAAATACAGGCTGGGCAGA
>VZSF01009816.1:490627-550657 GCA_013398295.1 Chionis minor | reverse complement strand
CGGGACTCTTTGTGAGGAAGTCTAGTGATAGGACAAGGGGTAATGGTTTTAAATTGGAAGAGGGGAGATTTAGATTAGATATTAGGAAGAAGTTCTTTACTGTGAGGGTGGTGAGGCGCTGGAACAGGTTACCCAGGGAAGTTGTGGAGGCCCCATCCCTGGAAGTGTTTAAGGCCAGGCTGGATGGGGCTTTGAGCAACCTGCTGTAGTCAGAGGTGTCCCTGCCCATGGCAGGGGGGTTGGAACTTGATGATCTTTAAGGTCCCTTCCAACTCTAACCATTCTATGATCCTATGATCCAGTGGTGTCCTCCGTGCTTCAGCGTGAGGAAGACATTGGTACAATGGAGTGAGTTCAGCGGAAGGCCACCAAGATGATGGGGGGCTGGAGCACTTGCCCTGTGAACAGAGGCTGAGGGAATGGGGCTTGTTCAGTATGGAGAAAAGGTGGCTTCACAGGGATGTAATAGCTACCTGCTAGTACCTGTGAGGAGGTTCTTGAGAAGATGGAATCAGGCGCTGCATGGTGGGAGGACAAGAGACAACAGTCATAAATCGAAGCAAGGTTTCTCCCTGGATTCAAGAGAAAACTTTTTCAGTGTGGAGTAGTCAAGTGTTGGAAAGATTGCCAAGAGAGGTTGTGCCATCTCTATCCACGTGCGTTTTTAAGAGTTGACTGCCTAAAGCCCTGAGCAGCGTGTCTGTTCTGAACAGGTTGACTGGAGACTTGCCACAGTCCTTTCAAACTTGAATGATTTTCTGATTCTGTACAATTTCCCAGATACGATATTGTACTGTATACCTTACCATTTGATCTGTTCTCTTTTTGTAGATTATATTTCTTCACTTATCACTTTTCTTATATTCTCTTTTTACTTACACCTCTTCTACTCTGCTGTGCCTTTCTGCCTCCAAATATGTCTGATAGTCTGATTGTCACTGGATTATGGAGTCTTCTGGGTTCTCCTGGCTTCCAAAGTTTCTTCAATGCCCCTCAACCCTCAGAGCAATCTCACCAGTCGCCAATCTCTATGGAGATTCTTCATGGCCATCATCACATTCTGTTCTACTTTCTGAGCTGTCTTGTAGATGGCTTGCCTTCCGCTTCACTGCGGTGCTTGTGTTCTTGGTTTCTAGTAATGGATGGAGAACACTAGTCTGCTCATTAAAAGATAGCTGTGGCACTGTATGCAGCGTTCATAAGAGCAGAAAGTAACGGTAGACATAGCCTCAGACCAGTGTTATGTATGGGCTGAGAATAAAGATGAGGAGATTTGTGGAAGCAAGAGACTACCAAAGCTTACTGGGCTGCTCTCAGTAGACCACCTTCTGCAGCCCACAAACTGCATATTGTTGTTCTTCCATAATTCTGGTTTAACTGAGGCTGAGACTTGGCTTTGGAACACTGAGATTTTAATCACTTACTTGTATTTGCTCATACGGACTTTTTACTTGGATTTTTTGAAATTATAGAAGTCCTCTATGTAATTTCAGGTGTTGTATCATTGTACTAATGACAAAAGGAATCTTGGTTTACTTCATGTGTAAATCAGATATTATCGTTCAGTCAGAAGCGTGAATCTTCTTTGCATAGAGACCTTCAATATTGATAATTTGTGGTCACATCAAGGACTGCGGTCATGTACGTGGAAAAATGTTTCAATGAGGAATCTTGGGATTAGGAAACATTTTTAAAAATGTAGTCTGCTTTTTAAAGAAGTACCTCTGGACAAATAAATACAATCATAGTATGAGTTTCTTTCATCCAGATATCTCTTCCCATGAAGCTTGTTGGCAGAAGTTAAATTTAAAAATTCACTTCTGCTTGACAGCTCAAGCCATGAACTAACCTACTGCCGGGGGCTCGTTTCTGCCTTTTGGAGGTCAACGAAACTGTACCATTCTTGAACCAGAGCTGCAAGCCTCCCCGCAAACACGCCTTGATGACTTCTGATTGGATTTGTGTGCCCTGGCTTGCATAACCATGCAGCTTGTATCCCGACATTATTAGCCAAAAGGAGTATAGGGACTTACATAATCATTACACGATTATTTTTCGGTAACTGTACTGTAAATATGTAATTCTGTCTACTCCTAATAACTCTTAATCCCTTTGTTCCTATTGGCTCCTGGGCTCAGATTTTGCCATGGCCTGCGTGCCCTAGCTGCTGATAAGACTCGAAAAAAATTGTTACTTTCAAGGTTCACCTGCTTTGCTCCCAAGCGATAAATACCTGCTCCCCGGCGTGGGCTGGAGCACCACATCATGGTGGACTGTTTTGTGGGAGCTGGGGCAGCACTTCTGCCTGTGTGTCTTCTGAGAAGGGTCTGTTCACCTCCAGAAACCTTTCATACCTGGCTGTGTGTGGATATTCAGTGCAGACCTCTCTACCCAGCTTCTTCACGTGTTTTATGCTCAAGAGGTTTTGAGCAAACAGTTTTGACCTCACTTTTCTATGTTGCTCGATAAAGAAGATACCTCTTTGAAAAAACTTAAATCATCAAGAACTTTTGGTCCTCTGCAGAGGTTGGGAGGCCAGGAAGAGATAATTTTCCTCTTGGTACAAACAGGTAGAAAAAAAATCCCTTTAGAGTGCTGCTTGTTAAAATGTGCAGCGCTTCTGCTTGCCCCCGACATCTGTGGGACTCAGTAGTCAAAGCTCTCCCAACCTGTGGCTGTTCCAGTGATAACTTATGCTAGTGAAGTCCCTTTCAGGTATACTCAAAAGTATCCTCAATTTTGATATAAAATTGCCTTTCATGCTGCTTTTAATATTAGAAGCATAACTTGAATTTCTTTAAGCCTTAAAAAAATCCTTAAACATAATTTTTCTGTGTTTAATTAGCTTCATGAGTCAGCGTCTGGTCTTGGGTCTTGACATTTTTGCCGTGTGAATTTTTTTTGTGTATTTGACCTTGGTTTTATTCCAGAATAAATATTTTAAACTGCTAGTTGTGTGGGTTTTTTTGTCTTCGGTCTGAGACTAGGGGGCAGACATAAGCAGCACTGAGAGAAGTGAACTGTATAAACCACAATTAGAATTGCAGTGCACAGGTGTCTGAAGATCTTATACAATTGCCAAGCTATTTGTTTCTCAAATGAGAGGGGCTTTGGGAGTGTATTTTGGAGAATAAAGGGAGCAGAAGGCCTTCCTTTTGGATGTTAGGGTTGTGGTTTTGGTTGGATTTTTGTGTGTGTTGTTTCTTGAGGGGTTTTTTTGGTGTTTTTTTTTAATCCTAGCTTAAATTCTTCCAGACTTGATGCATTTGATATCTTTAAAGAACCAGCATAATGAATGGTTGAAAGTGATCTACTGCGGCTGGTGATGGAATTTGTAACTGCCTTCAGATAGGAATCAGTGGTTAAGAATAAAAATTTCTTGCGTGCTAGCTTTTCTTTGAGCATGAATTTAGGTCTTGGGGTTTAAAAATCTGAATGCCAATGTTCAAAGTAAGGTGACTTGTAATAATATTAAAGGAGAATGGCTTTAACATCAGGGTAACGGGCGAGTTCTGTTGCAGATAACTGGAGGATCTTTTGGGGAAGGTAGGCATCTGAATTCTCTATACTTGACATACAAAGTATTATTGCAATGAAAGAATAGTGAAGAGAATAAACAGCAGCTCACAGTACAAGACACTCGATGCATCTAGAGTCCCAGTGTTCACTGTATTTTGCAATTTAACGCACAATAATTTTTTAGTTCTGTAGGCTCCACTGTGTCAGATCTGTATTCTTGGGATGTGAGGTTCCATTAAAAAATAAATAATAATCGCAGCCCCCGCTCCCCCCACGTACACTCATTTTCTATAATATGGTAATGATATCACCGTAGCAGTAATTACGGGTCATCTTCATTTCTTTCATCTCTGCTGGTTCTGATGGCTTCATTCCTTTGACGGAGAAGATTTGGCTCTGGGTGCTGTGATTATTTTGTTAAGCATTATTCGAATAGACAGGAGTGAGAGAAATTAATCAATCCAAATGCAATTAGCATCATGTTTAACCCAGTGATGGACGTCTCAAGGTGAAACAGCCAGGGGAGTTTCAGACATTATTATTCAATCCAGTGGCTCTTATCTAAATTATAATCAAGAGAGGTTTTTATTGGCTTTGCAGAGAGAAGATGTAACTCTTTCCCTGCTTTGGGGGTCAAAGGGATCAGGTCTTTTGGCCCCGCAGAATGTTGGCCGCAGGCAGCTTCTAGAAGTGGGAGGTACTGCAAGAGTTTCCACTAATATGGGGGTCACTTAGGGCAAAATATCTGTACATCTTAACATCCGTGACCTGGAAGTTTAGTAGCTCCCTGGGCATTGGCGGGGATGTCATTGTCCCTTGCTTCGAGTGTTTTCATTGACTGGCTTTGCCCATCTGTATGTGAATGAATACTGTTTGTAGTTTTTGCATTCAAAGCTCTATGAACATCATTGTTGGTAACCGAGTGCAAACAGAATGGTGCTGCCTTGCAAGGTAGGGAAATCTAATTAGGAGAACAAGATAAATTACTCTGCAGAGAAGGAATCTAATTTTTTTTTAGAGTTGACATAATTTTAGTATTTATTGATAGCAACAATAACATTTTTGAGGATATCTTAATCTGCATCAGATCTGTTATCACTATTATGGATAATCCTGAAAGATCTCTGAGATCTCTTACTGGGCATGTGATAAAACACTGCTGCTGTGGGTGGGGAAAAACGAGGTGGAAAGAGGTCACATGAGGATTTCATGATTCAGGAAAGCATTAGGTATTTGATTCCAGTTCTTAAGGCTCCAGCTAACACTCCAACAGTCACTTAACTGTTTCAGCGGTTTAAAACTCTATCAGTCTCAGTTATTTACCACTTCTCTGTCAGAGAAGACTGTTTTCATAGCACACTGGGAGGAGCGGTCCATACGCCTCACCTACTCTGGTTGAGAGCCTGGTTTTGTGCAAGCCCCCACTTTCCTTGGCATTTCAAAACAAGTCTTACCAGACTGGGAACTACAGCTGAAGTAAGGGCAGATTCTGCTGTCTCATTCACCAAGGGAAGGACGATGATGTTTTGTACCAAGGGTGGTGTTAATATTTTAAAATGCTGCAGCAAGACTTGACAGAGCTCATCTTTCAGAGCCTGGATTCTAGCACAGTTGCTGACTCCTTTAGTATACATCTGTACATCACTCCTTACTGAGGCTGTGACCCCATCTGTAAGATGGGAATTAAATCACTGTATGTCTCAAGAATACTGTGAAGCTTGATAAACTTTGCAAGTGCTTTGATATTGATTATTGAAAGACGCCACAGTAATGCAAGTTTATTCCACCTGGAGGTTTATGCTGATTCTGTCGTCTTACCTGAAAAATGTGTTTCAGGAGTGCTAGATGATTACGCTGGTCTCCAGTGTAAATGTCACAGTTCCTGAAGCACAGATCTGTGTATATGCATGTGCCAGTTTTACCTTCAGTAAAGGCGACTGACGTTGCTTTCGCTAACCACTGCTCTCCCGAGATGGCAGTTACAGCTCTTTATGAAATTGGGCTTGGTGTAGCATTCACTAATAAGTATTTGTCAAAGGCCCATAGTCATCAAGTAGCAGTTCATTTGACAATTATGTTAAGGAAGTACGCAGTTAGCAGAGTAATTGGAGCTCTTTTAATGAAGGAAGAGGAGTGAGCTCGTGCCAGCAGGCATCCAAGTGGCGGTAGGGTTTTGGGGATCTGGTCTCAAGATAGAAAGTGGTCCATACAGATCTCTCTCTCTGACAGAAGTTCAGAGTGTGTTGTCTGGGTAAGAATAGTCTGTTGGTCTTGCCTGAAATAAGTCTCTTTTTTCTTTGAGGGCTTTTTAGTAATAATGTAAATCTTAAGTATTTTTGCTGGTTTTAGGTTGCCTTTTTGCCTTCACTCCCCCACCTCCATGACTGTTTTTTTAATTTCCTTTCCAAATACTAGTTGAGCCCAACCAAAAGAAGTGGCTTTGCCATCAGCTTTCACAAGTCCAGTCAAGCAAGACTCCCACAGTTACTCACAGGCAGATTCCTCTAACCCTTTTTTATGTCCTACCAACTAGAAAGAAGAATGGTTGTGTCGTCTTATCCTAACATTGTGTCTCAGGTCAAAAGAAATAATTTCTGATGCAACAGACCCTTGTGATAGAAGGGTTAAAAATCAGAGGAGTTTTCTGCTGCCTTTCTGCAATTACTGTTCTTTACCCTGAACTGGTAATTTCCACTGATAGTTCTTCAGAAATAAACCCTTTTAGTTTTGTTTTCTGTATAGTCTTAAGACACAGCAGTAGTTTGAGAGTGCATGATTAGTACTTTAAAGGAATCCTTCCACGTTGAAAAGCAGGTTCTTTAGTTACCATAAATACAACTGAATGGGAGGAATAACCGATAAGCTAACAAAGTATGACAGTGCCTGAAATAACCTTTTTGTAGTCATGAATGTAGCATTCAAAGTGTGATACTACAAGATATTTCAGGCCTAAAAACATGTTCTGTTCACAGGGCATTAATTGCATTTCCAGTTCTTTATAGTAGCAAGACCTTTAGATTTCAACACGGCTACATTTTCAGGTCGGAGGAGGAGCACAGTCAAATTTGTCCCATAAGTTGTACGTCTGGGGGAGACAGAGAAGTGCTTCTTTAGTGGATGACTTAATTTTAAAGTATTTGCATTTTGAAGATGCTCACAGGCTTTGTTTTGAGATTTTTAGATAAACCCAAAAGTAGTAAGCAGTAGAGGGTACAATGATCATAATAAATGTGTGATAAATACAGTTTGCCGCATATATCTTTTACAGAGACTTTATCACTGTGTTGTGCTTTTGCACTTAAATGTATATTATGTTTAAAAAGTGCGTACATGTGTGCGTTGCTCAGGGATTCTCCTGGATGGAAGTTGCTTTATATAAGTGTAAATCACTGTTTTTGTTGCTGATTTTGTAGCAGTAAATCCTTCTGTTATTTCCTGGCTATCCAGACCTCATGACACAGTATGTTCTGTGCTGTCATATGTGTGAGAAGGGTTTTTACGGGGAGCAATCAGGCTGGACCCCAATCTCCAGTGTAATGTTTTTTTCTAATTAAATTGTCACCGGAAGGAATATCCGGAACAGCAGTTTTCATTTTCAATCGAGGAAAAAACATTATGAGTCTTTGTCATTTGATTAAAAGTTACTTAACCTTTAAATTGCTACAGATGTAAAGATAGCTCTGAGTTTCCAATGTAATCGCCTCCAAGTTAAAATCAGGAAAATCTTTGTGTAATGAAACCCATATGTCATAGTGAAAGGATGCAAAACACTGGCAGAGTGGGCTGCTCTAGCAGGAGATTCTGCACCCAATCTTGTTAACCAGGACTGCTTTTGGTAATCCCTCATCTCCTCACTTGTAGGAAATCAATCTGTACTACTGAATCTTTTCAACCAGCAACTACAAAATTTACTGCGGAGAGGCAGCTTGGGGACAATTGTAGTAGAAAAGGAGCCCCAGGCAACAAGGCTAAATGCAGGATTGAGGGATTGAAGTTCTAAAGCGGAGATTATATTAAACCTTATTCTACTCCCCTATCAAGTAGAAATCTCCCCTTCTCCTTTCAGCCCCAGCCTTTCCTATGCAATGCCTGTTCTTGAGATCTGCTGGGCAGATCTTGCCAGGCAGCAAACTTAATTCATACAGTACAGCATTCTCTGTTAATTATAATAGCCTGGTACCATTTTTCAATAAATTTCTCTGGAAGAGTCTATTCAAGCACTCAGCTTCCATTGTAACCAGTGCTGGTACCATCTTAACAGTGCTTTTTCTATGGTCTTCAGTATCCTCTTCCTCCTCCCTAGTAGGTGAGATTAATTTGCATCCAAGCTATTGCGATCGTATCCATCGCTGATTTTTCTATTGTAGTAGATGCACAACGTAGGCAAGGCTGTAAATCGTGGCTTGACATAGAGATTCATGTTTCTGTTTCATGCTGCACAGCCTCTGTAGTGTCTGTTTGCTGGTACAATGAAACCTGCGCTCAAGCCCTCTCTTCACTTGAAGTCCGTGGTTAAAGCAACCATTTTAAAGAAAAAAATCCCTAAGGTTCTCTCTACAGTTTTGTCCAACCTTTTAATTAAAAAATCCACCTCTATCTACTACGCAACTGGCTTCTGCTGGTCCCTTGGGTAGTTGCTTAAGGCAGGTTTTACCGTCTCTTTTAGACTGCAATCATATTTAGAATGTGGGTGATGGTTTCTTCATTCACAAGCTCTTCCCTCACTCCTGCAAGCTCCGAAAGGCCCCGTTGGAAATGATATTCCCATTATTAAGAATTCATTTATCAGAAGCGATACTAAGCACAGGAGTCAGTTTAATATTAGAGGCTTTTCTGTGCAAAACCCATGCTCAAGTCATACTCCAGTGCAGATTAAAGAGGAACAAAAGAGAAGGAATAGCCAAGACATTTGAACGCACTACCATGTAATATGTATTTGGCCTGTGTTTACCAGGAATACATTGAACTGTGGTTCTTGGGCAGACAAGGGAAGCAGCTGAAGCAAGGAAAACAAGATTGTTAGTATTTGTGGAAACTTGCCCTTACTTTGCCTCTGATTTTTTTGTGATACGAGGATGTTATTTCCTGGCCATTTTCATACATATACAAAAATGTAAGGTCCTTTCTTTCAGTTTGGCATCATATCTTTTAAAAGATAAAGCCCCGATGCAAGCCTGAGTATGTGAGGAGAACAGGAATACAGAATAGCAGAAGGCTGTCTCCTGCTCCTAATGGGATTTTGTAGCAGCATGTGCGAGTTTGTTTCAGAAGTCAGAAATGAACAGATGTTGGTATAAATTACCTCTGTGTCTGATGTCTTGCAAATTAAAAGCGCGGTTGGCATCACTAAACAATTTCACCAGGTTGGGGGGGGAAGCGGGCGGTGATTATTGTAGCAGGTCGGTAAGAATCTTTAAGCTGCAGCAGAACAGGATAGCAAGGATAAAGGAATGAAGAATAAAATGAGAGGTCTGTGAATTAATCAGAAATGTTAACATCTCCGATGACAAGTGAACAGGAGGGCACGTGCTCTAGAGCAACCCCCAACCCACAGTAATTTCACTCAGTGCACAGAAGGAGTCTATGCTTTCTGCCTGATTTATGGGGTGCAGCCCTCTTTGGGGGAACGGAATTGTCACGCATTCGTATATCTCCTATATGGGACTTGCACTCTGGAAAACTTTGCACTCTATCAACTACAGTTCGGCTTTGTGCTTTCTCCATTGGGAGTGTTTTAAAACCATGCACTGTTGATGGTGCAAGGCAGGGAGGTGTCAAAGAACTGGTGATGAAAATCTGTTCCTAGCTGACACTTTTAAAAACTTGCATTTTTATTTAATCATGTTCTTTGTGCATAACAACTTAGTTCCTGACCAAGTAACAATCCACTCTGCCCTTCTGCAGCCCCTTCTATCCGTGTGGCACTTCAGTGGGACTTAAAAGATACAAGCTGTCTTGTGGATGGGGAAGTAGAGGTACAAATGAGTACTGTTGTGGTAGTTCCCGCTGTGAATCAGAAGCAGAGTTGGGAATGCATCCCAGATGATATAACTCAGAGCTGGAGACTTGAACCAAAGGAATAGTGCAGTGATCTGCTTCTATCTGCAGCCAGTCTGAAGCACGTTCCACTCGCAGCAGTGGACTTTGCAGCCTGTGAACATCAGTTTGTACCAGACAGTTCATAATACCTTTAATTCTTTAACAGGGATCTTGTTGATGACAATACCTTGTCGCAAAATTTTAGGTAGACGAAATAGAATGTAATAATTTAAAGAAGAGCCTTTAAGGCACAAATTCTAGCCTTGAGGTAAAGAATAACAAAATGTCTTTACCTGAGGGTGTGTACTGCATATTTTAAGATAAACATCTAAATTTCATTTTAGTTTCTTTCTAACAGATAATCAGTAATGTCAAAAGAAAATCCAACATCAGCAACAAACCCACCTCCAGTTTTTATGCTAATGGTCATTTCTGTTGTTCCTCTCAGTAGAGAGGTCAGGAATTGAATGGATAAAACAGAAAATGAATTCCCATCTCCTTCCAGAGTCCCTCTAGGCAAGGTGGGGGAAGGATGCACTCTTTCATCAATCCTGTGAATAAAAACCTCCGTGTTTTGATGCCTGTCAGTCCAGCACAAAGCTTACACCTTTATTTAAAAGAAACGAAGGGAAGCACCAGTGGGAAGATTGTCTTTCTCAAGGGCTCAATTGCTAATCGTGTTGTCTTTGATGCGTTGTATTGTTATTGCAAGACAAAGATAGTATTAGGGCTGCTCTGCCAGCTTGTGAGCTTACGGGCTTACAAGTCAGAAATGTCTCGTGCAGAAAAGTGGCTGTGTAAACCCTGCTGTAATACCAGAGAGATTGATGGTGCCAAGAGTGAGAGAGAGACATATAAACCTTGCCTTGCTGTATTAAACATCGAAGGCCTGACAATGCAGAGAGAGAGAGAAGACCAAAGCTCTATAAACTTTACTTTATTACACCATCCATAGATGAACTGCATTGAAGGAATATAAACCCCATTATATTACAGCATCCAGGGACTGACACTGCTGAGAGAGGGAAAATGCTGTCTAATTTCTGTTGAAGATCATAGCATCCAGGGACCAATAATCCTGAAATGGAGAACGAGAGAGTTCCATAATCTCTGGCGGATTATAACATCCAGGAACAATTGCTCTGAGACAGAGTGATGGAGAGCTGGATTACACCGTTCAGAGATGGATAGTACGGAGAAAAGGAGATGCTGCAAGAGCATAACGCAGTAGGAATAGAAAGCGTAGATTGTATGTAATGAGACAGCCTATGGGAATTATTGCTGAGTTCAGAAGATTCTAGGCCCTGTCTGCATTTCTAGGATGTCAGGAATTCAAGATGGAATGCAATTTTATTTCTTTTCCACTTAAAAACTGATAATAATAAAAAATCCTTACGATTGGTGTAAGCACAAATCTAAATGAATTTCTTATCCTGTGGTTGCAATCTTGTAAATTAGACAATTGTTTGGGTTTATTGGCTTTTTAAAAAACATTAATCTCTTTTTCCTCCCTTGTGATTTCAGCTAGAGAAATGACTCGAGGGAAATTCCTGAACATCCTAGAGAAACCCAAAAAGTAGCTGTCGTCTGGAGTTTGGACAAAAATACCCCAACTAGATCTCTTCACATACTGCGGATCCAGATGAACCCCAGAACTTCTGAGAAGTGCAAAGCTCTTGCTCTAGACCTTCAGAAGCAAACGTCTCCTTTTGCTTCCACAGCTCATCTCTTCACGGGGGAGACGTGTTGCATACACAGGTCACAAGGACTGCACTTGGTTGCATTGGAATTAACTTCATCTGACCATAAGATGTCCAACAGGAGGACTCAGCCCGATGTGCTGTGGCAAAGTTACTTCTTTTAATCAGCTATTCAAAGTGAACAGCCACACTGTCCTTATTCAGTTGCTCTCAGTGGCAGCACCTGTTTGAAGTCTGCAGCAGATCTGATGCTGGCCAGTGTGCATCGTGAGGCATTGACCCTTTTGTGTGTCTTTTGTCTTAGATGCATTGCTTCCCGATGGGCAACATCTGTGCTGAAAGGTTTGAGCGGAGTTTGGGGTGTAGATTGACCGGTAGCACTGGTTCAGCAGGACGATATGCTTTTAGTGCAGAAGTTGAGTGCAGTCTGTGCGTTAGATTCCAATTACTCACTGCCTTCAGAGAAGCACAGCTGATACTCCAAGAAGGACCTCTAGATCTTTGGTGTACCAGGAGCTTCATTTCACCACTAAACAGTTCTCTAGTGAAATCAAGACTTACAGACGGTAGCGGGTAAGAGGTGTTACTGTATCGTGAAGGAAAATACCCCTGCAGAAACTTCCGCCAGTACACAAAGAAACAGCGTTGTTGATCCACTGTGACTCTGCTTCTTACAGACCTAGAAACTGAAGAAAGTTAATATTTTCAGTTAGCACTCCAAGAAGGAGCAACGGGATTGTTAGCCACATTGCAAGGATGCTCTGCTAACACAGAATTTCAACACTTCCGAAAATAACATTTTGTGGTATTTCTAATTGCTTATAAAACAGCGACCTCAAAATTTTCTTCCCCTACAAACCCACAATTTTTAATACAGAATTTTATATATTATTTCTAGGTTACAACATAATACTGAAACATTAGATGAAGAGCAGGGGTTTTTCTCCATTTAGAAATGTTATTTTTAGCATGCAAGCTTTTCAAAACTTGTAATTTCCCAGGCTGCAGTCACATCTGAGAGGAAAAATGACTTGGAAATAGACTGTCCTTAGAGCATTGCATTTCTCTGTCTTTTCAGAGAGAGGAGGCTCTTTTCAGGTGCGTGTGCAATAAAGAGGAGGAGATTTTTTTTTAATCAAATAGACTTCTCTGAAAATTTACTAAAACACTGGTGGCCATTTGGGTTTCAGTCTGTGGTCTTGGTTATTACTGGCCAGAATTAGGCTCGTTTTGGACAGCTCCCGTTAACTAAGTTTAAGCAGTTAAAACCCACATCCCAGAAAGACCCTGCCCAAATACTGAATATTTAAGAATGTCAGGAGTCTGATTTCAAATTTAACAGATTTATTTCTGCACTTCACAGTTTATGCCGGGCTGAGCTTATCAGGAACTCCATCCCTTGAGAGCAGAAGAGTTAAGATAGGTGAATGTGAAGAGGAGCTGAAAGTGATAATTCAGAGACAGAGAAAAAACCTGCTGGTGCAGACCTATTTTGATGTAGCTTTAAGTATTAAATTACACATTTTGAATGCAATTTTAATTTTTTATACTATATACATAATATATATACACATATATGACTTAATGGGATGCTTCATCTGTATCGCCAAAATGAATTTGTGCATTTTATAGAGGTTTGTCGATCCAACACATCAAGAAATTGAGATTTGACAGGAGAAGGAATATGGGAGAAGATATGAAAGCCTGGCATGAAAGTATGTGTATATTTACTGATATATTCAGTAAGGAATTTCAAACTGTAGGTAGTTTTTAGTTACATACGCATGTTTAAAAACAAAACAAACCCCCCAAAAAACCAAACAAAAAAATCCTTTTACTGTATGCAGTACTTATCTTCTATAGGGCAGCCAGTAACGTATGCTTTAGAATTGTGATATTTATTGGCTTTGTACTTGTCATCTATAGAGATTAGTCAGTGATGTATTTTTTATTGTTAATATTTATATGTATTTTTGTGTGTTAGCCAGAGAATTGTAATCTGTCTGTTATTGCTTTGTGGTTGGATAATAAACAAATGCAAAGCTCAGAGATTCATCTGGGTTTCCAGAATAGCCCTCTGAGATGCAAAAGCTTTTGCTTAGCCACTTAGGCGATACTTCAGGCTTTTCTTCACACTTCTGCATGCCACCACCTCAGGGTTTGGCCTGTGGATGCTCTGTTCCCATCAATAAATAAGTACTTGGCAATATCCGAATTGTACCAAGGCTTTTCATACCCATTTGAACCCTGGGGTTTTTTTTTCCTTCATTGATGCCCTTCCTGACATCCCTGCAGTATCTACCTGTACAAGATAATCTGGGTGACTTTTTGTTAGTGATAACCTCCTGTATTTTGAAACAAAACAAAAGTTTTGATAAATTAAATGATGGGAATGAAAGAGTATAGGAAGATCAAGATTTGGTAATGTTAATTGAGGTAATGCATTGCTTTAGGAAGTGTTTTCATGTGTTGGTATGTTAAATGTTATTGTGAGGTTCTTGGAAATACACCCAATACGTATTTAGTTCCTTTTAAATGCCAGTGTTACGTATATTCAGTTGTAAAGGCTATTCACTTCAGTCTTGGAGTATCAAATGCTTTGTTGTTTAATCCAATGGAGAATAAATTCTTGTTTGTTATATTAATTATTATCAAAATAAAAGTCTAGTTGCACTGGCAATTGAAGAGTGTAATACTCCATTTAATTCAGTGTTTTGCCATTACAAAACTTAACAGTTCTGGAACAATCCTATAACCACAGTTCTCAACTTTGTATTTACCTCAACAAGTTGCCTAGAAATAACAGATTAGTGAAAACTGACTAGTCCAACTTGGAGGTAATGTTTGAACCTTATTCTGATTTTTCTTACTGATTTTTATGTTGCATAAAAATGTATGGTGCTATTACAAGTCAAATCACAAGCTCTTCTTACCTGTAATCTTCTCTTTGATTTTATTCTAAACAGTTGTAGACTCATAGGGAAGGATACAAACACAAGGCTTACACAGAGTGATTTTGGTTTAGGGTAACTTTTAACCAGCATCCAGCATTCTGTTTTAGATGAATCTGGCCCACAGTAGAGCCTACCCTACATGAATTTGTCTTAGTCCTAATTTGTCTGTACTTCTGGCCTCTAAAATGCCCCTGGGCAGCGAGTTCCATAATTCAGTTATACAAAGAAATAATAATAATAAAAAAAGCATCTGGGAGGAAGTAATTGTTTCAAACCTGCTTACCTGATAATTTCATTTTTGTACTTTTCATTCCTTTTATTGTCAGAAACAGTTTTTTGGTTTTTTTCTTCTTTGCTGTCTGTGCAGTGGTCGTGATTTTTCAGCTCCTGTTAAGTTTTTGGTTCCACGGTTATGTTCACCTTCCTTATGTTCGCAATGTTCAATTGTCTGTCTTCTATTGCAGCCTGTCTGAGATGGCATAACCAAAATTAAGGAGTATTCAGAGTGCGAGCATACTGTGGAGACATGTAAATCTGAATTACAGCTTATATTTTGTTCCTCCGCTGTTTTCTCCCACATCATCATGGGCTAAGTCCTGTTTTGAGTACCTCTAAGAACCAGGATCATCACTTAGATTTGCAGTCTGTGCATGCAGCTCATCCACTTTATCTTCACCCACAGTGACTTGTCTTAGGCAACACTTTCTCCAAATCATGACGACAGCTATGCCAACCACTTCATGTTGATGATACTGGGTAATTCCATCATTGGCTTATACACTATGTAAAAAAAGATAAATTACGTCACTATCATGTGGTCTGAAACCCTGGACTCCTGTCCTACCACAAGTTCAGTCACACTGCATGAACACTTCTGTAATAATTCTCAACTGCTATCAATTTTCAGACATACGCAATCAAAAGAAAAAGACAACTCAAGAGGGAAGTGCGTCATGTCTTTGAGTGAGCTATCTGACTATGGCATGCAAACTTAATATAACATGAAAGTAATCCTTACTTAACGTTGTACCCACATTTTCATATACCATTCTGTACTGATATTTTTTAAAAACTCATTAGGTAATCAGTCTATGGAAGTAGATGATAATTCATTGGAAGAAAATTTTCCAGAAGATCCTCTTTGTATCTTCAGCCCAGCAAAATCACAGTTAGACAGAAACATCCCATAGACCAACAACAAACTCTGAACTGAATCAACATGGTGAGAACAACAAATACAAATGTTGTAAATGCATTTCTGTAATCACTGTAGTAAAAATGGCCCACCACAGAAATATCAAAACCTACATGTTCCTACATGCACATCCCAGCATATACATCTGCCAGTGTGACAAATACTTCCAAAGATACTGTATGTGTGGTGCCAAATAACATGTAGACCTGATAAGAGATGAACCTTGATATTTTTAAAAGTTAAGAAAAAAAGAGAGAAAAAGGAAAATAAGGAAATGGAAAAGAGAAAGAAGGGATGCTTTTGCTTTCATGTGATACTGTGATTCTTGGAATCCAAGCTATTCTAGAGATGTGTTATCTCTGCAAGCCAGTCCTTTGACTGGTTTGTGCTTTGAGTTTCTTTCGGGAGGATGTGAAACGCAAAATCGTGAAGTGAATTGTGGCCAATCATTTGAAGTCCACATAAAGATATTTAAAAGTTGAAGCGGCCACAGTAGTATGGACTGATCCACTTTCTAAAGAGCATCATTCACATTCTGCATGGAATATTTGCAATAATGCCATTTTTATTCAGATTATGCTGGATTTTCAGCATGGCGGGATCTCTTCGCAGTTTGACTTCATCTTCCACTGAAACTGCCGATTTTTAGACTTGACCCTTTCTGTCATGCCCCTTTGAGCAGGATGACTGACTCCAGGCAGCTGATGCGTGTACAGAATAGGCGTTTTCTTGTTGGGTTTGTGTGGTTGACCTCTGGCTTGCCTGCTGATTCCTATAATACAGATCAGTGACCAGTGAAGCCAGAACACTCCCTGCCTGTCTCTGTTATAGACACCTCAGTAAGGAACAGAAAAGAGGAAGAGGGCTGAGCTTGAAAGCCCTTACTTAATTGCTAGTAGAAAAAATGGGTAATAAGAATGACCTTGCACCTTATTTATTGACCACATCTCTGGGGGGACAAAGTACTTGACTTGGTTCTGTGTCACTTGAAAGGCTGGCGCTGTGGCCAATAGCTGATGAGTAGTTGTAATAATATAGGGTAATTAAATTTTTTGCTTACAGGCACTTGGATGCAAGGAAAGATTCCCCTCCCCAAAATAGGGGGCGTATCTAACAACTTTCCTCATGATCACAGAATTTTAGAGCTAATCCTGAAGCATCAGAAATTTGCCGTTTGCCATCTTCCACCTGCCCAAAAGGCAGCAGGTTATGTGCGAAAAGGCAGGAGGGAGGGCTCATCAGCTGCAGGAGAACGAGCCACAAGTGACCAGCAGAGTGACCCAAGTGGGCATGGGTGCTCAGGCTGCCTGGTTATACGGCCTTTGTTTTGTTTTCCTTTCCCTGTATTAAAGTAACTTATTAGTTATAGCTTGTTTTGATTGATTTATTTATATATAGAATCATAGAAATATAGATGTATATTGAAATATAGATGTATATTGGAATAGAAATATAGATGTATATTGATTATCCTAAGTTGCCTTTCAAGGTGATCACCGGCACCTATCTGTCTCTTGTACTCTGCATGGGTCGGTTTGTCGCCCTGCCTTAGGTTTCTCCCCCTGCTGAGCACACAGAAGCCCAGTAGCACATGTAAAACTGGGGGGCGAAGCAGTCCTGGTGGGGCCGGTTGGCCTGAGTTGCAGGAGGGATCTGTCTGTAATGAGCTGCACAGGAAGCAAAGGGATCCTTGGGCCCCGAGTATCCTTAACAGGATCAGCTGAGATACTTTGCTCAGAACGAGCCAGTTGTCAAAGACCGGGGAAAATGTTTGGCTGAAAAATATGTGGTTGATGATGGTTTCTCAGCGAAGCGTTGGATTGAGTTAGAGGGAGCATGTGCCTGCCTTTGCCGTGGTTCGATCAGGGAGTTTGGGCTGGGGTCTCCTACCCACCTCACAGCTTCTTCTGGAAGTTCTGGTGTTTTTAATTGTTTTGTGGGCATCTTTAGAAAGCTGTTCTGTGAGACCCAGCACCTCTTCCCTTCCATGGGAATGGGCAGGGTCTCATTTACACCCATGCTCCCTCCTTGCTGGAACTCTGAGGCAGACTTGCGGTGTGGCCTCCCTGGAGAAAAGCACATGTCAAATGCTGCATTTCTCTCAGGGCAGTCCCCAGCGAGCCCTAGCAGAGACTTAAGGCAAATCAAGTGTTTGGTTTTGATGGTGCGTTTCGGCGTGGAAGCGCAGGTGCCTGTGTACCGCTGGAGACGAGGAAGGAGAAGGCAGGCCGGGGAGCTGAGCTTGGGCTTTTCACCGCGCAGGTGGACGGTGGTGATGGAGAGAGGGTGGAGAAGGTCCATGTCCCCAGCAAGGGGTGGCTGCTGCCCAGCCACCGGCCCTGTGCCGCGTAGCTGGGCCCCAGCGCGTGGGCTGCTTTTCTGGCTGTTGCTCCCCGTCCCCCTTCTCCTGCCGGTGCCCGAGAGGCGGCTCCCCGTCCGTCTGCGGCACAGGGAGCGCTGGCTGCCGCTCGTTAGAAGAATTCCCCCAAGTCAGACCTATGGTACGAGCCGTGTGAAGCGGAAGACAATTAGGGGCTTATTAGTGTCCTGGGGAGACGTGTAACTTGTGTTGCTGGGACTTACCAAAACAGCGAGAGTCTTACCGGCAAGCTCCAGCCGAGAAAAGACTGAGGGATTGTCTCACCTAATTACGGGGAATGGGCCTCTTTGTGTTTGTGATTCGGTACGGTTGTCCGATCGCTTTTCTCTGGCTGCTGGCTCAGGCCGAGCTGGAAGTGTGCTAATTAGAAGAGAAATGGACGTAGTGATCCTGTCAGCTCTTGTTACCGGCGCGGACAAAGCCGAATATTATTCTGAGGCAGTGTTTTGTGAGTGTCCCCCTTCCAGCTCTCATTAAGGGCAAGGTTGGTGGATGGGGAGGGGACTCGACCACATGGGTTGGCTAATGGAGCACAGTTACCGTTACTGTGCTAATTAACGGGCTCGGGAGGCAAATGTTTCTCCAACCAGTGGTCCCAGCAGCTGCACCTGGTGCTTCCAAAACCCAACCATCTCGCTGGTCAAGCCAGGCAAACGCTGTGTGTACAAGGGGAAGGGGGTTCACATGTGATGCATCCATCAGCCATCCAAAAGGGCAGAAGAACCATTAAAATGGTCATCAGAGAGAGGGAAAGGGCATAGTGCTGCCGCAGCAGCCGGTCAAGCTCGAGCAATCAATTCTCCCCGGTGCCCCTTCACACAGAGTGCAAAGTGACCTCTTCTGCCCTGCAGAGGTGGGAAGTGGGCAGCAAGGAGAGACCTGAGGAATCGCCAGGGCCTCCGGGTGCCATCGAGAAATACATGTCCTGTGAGTTGTTGTGATCGTCACAGGTCCCAGTGTGGCCAGGAAGGGGAAAGCTGGAAAGACGAGAGGTAACACGGAGGTGAATCAGACTATCCCTCTACGCTGATGGCGGGAGCTTGCCGTCGGAGGCGAGAAGGAAGCTGTACATATGTATCGGGGTGTTTCTTTTGCCCCAGAAAGGCAGCTAGGCAAAATTGAAATGATTCACATAGGTGAAGGCAGGTGAAGATGATGGCCACAGGAGCCATAGGAAATAGTAAAAAAAAATAATTAACATGCACTTTCATGCCATTAGCCTAAACCTGCTACAGTGAGAGCAGAGAGAAAGTGACAGGAGAGATGGAACACAAAACAGGAGCCAGAGCAGGTCCTTATTGTCACAGCGGCTGAGATAGCCTCATCAGAAGGGAAGAATAGCAGGTGCTGAGGAGGGTCAGTGGAAGTGAGTAGTGTTATTTAATTGTTGCACAGACTCTCATTTTAATGCATAGGTGTTTTTGTAAAGGAACATGGTAACTTGCAGAAGTAATTGCTGGTTGATGTTTCCAAAGTTACGGGGACGTTTTAGAGATTAAGTCTGATTTGGATGTTATGATCCTTCTAAAGGTCCTTAATTAATCAATGTCTTTGGGCTAGATGTAGTAAAACATACAATTATGTCTTAAAGCTTTCAATTTGCTTTCTCTGTTTTAACAATGTACTCACTGCATGCACTCATGCATGCTTGGGAACTGTTTTCAGACATATTTGGCCAAGTGTTAAAGTTACAAGACCTGCTTTTCTTTCTTGGGTGATTTGTCCCTGATGGTGAAGTTGTTGCAGCAAGAGAGTTTGCTGTGTCTTTCCAAGGCTCCAACGACAGTCTCCTGTCATCTTGGATGGAGCTTGAACTCTGCTCTGTGCTCATGCCTTCTTATTTTTCTGTCTCCGATAGCTGTGAACCCAGCAACGACCCTTTTCCCATGGGAGCATGCACACTATGTCCTAGCCCTGCAGTCCTGCAGAGCTGTAAGAGCCTTTCCCTTTTAACTGGGGTTTGTTTCCTACTGAAATCTTGAATCTTAGGAGTCTTGATGCAGGGACTGATCTCCAAAGAGGGCTTGAGAAGTATCTTCCCTGCAAAGAGATTTATTCTAGAAGGAGGAGATGTGTAATCCTCTTACTAAAACCCAGAGAGGAAAGGCAAAAAGCTTTATTGCTCCTGCCTTACCCCAGTGAGCTGGCAGCTTTTATGCTGCCTCATGAACAGAAAGACACAGAGAGAGAAACATCGGAATGTAATTACTACACCTGACCTGAGGCTCTCCGGTGGACACTCAGTGAAACCCACATCACCGCTGCTTTCAAGTGTCCCAGCAGAACAGACCCATAACACCAGTTTCTGAAGTGGAAAAACTACTGTTACTGCTTGCAGATGGCCACCGAGTGGCTACTTAACCTTGCCTTCCAGGTGCTTCAGTCTTGGACTAAGCGGGAGTCCCAAATCAATGGCAGAAAACTAAAGACCATCATACCCACCTCCATTTTCATGCTGTGGAAGCTCAGGAGTCGAGTGACCTCCCTGAGTAAGAGTCAGTGACATTTCCCATGTCAAGCCTCCCTCGCGAGACTGGACCTCACTGGCAGACACCAGGAGAAAAGTCTCCAAGAAGACACATTGCTTGTTTTTCAGTTTTATCTCAGTTTCTTTGCCCAAGGAAGTATTAAAGTCCTGACTTGTTACACCTCTGTTTTCCTGGCCTGTCATCTTGCTGTATTAATGCCAAATTCTGAATGCAGATAAGGATGGACTGAGCATAAAAAGTGTTGGTTTTGTGTTCCTTGTGAGGAGGATGTTCTGGTGAAGAACATCCTTCATACAGATTAGCAGCACTAGAGAATATTGTGAAGACAGGTGAAGAATATGCAGATGGAGGGCATATATGCATATAAAATATGCAGATGGATGCAATGGCTTCTTGTGTTCTTCATTAAGACCTTCTGGCATTCACGTACCACTTACTAATTGTGCAGTACCTGGCCTGCAGGCTGGAGTGGTGTTTGGAGGACATCTCCAGCAGTTTGAGTTATCAATTGCATGACAGTAGTCATTTAAGTCACAGTGACCTCAGCAAGTATCAAAACTTTATTGTGCTGTGAAGCACAGAAAAACATAATTAGGTGAAGGTCTCTGTCCTCAGAAGCTCATGAGCAGATGAAGCAGTAAAAGAGTAGGAGAAAAGGAGACACCGAGATGTAAAGAGACTTGTTAAAGGTTATCCAGCAAACACAGTTCAAACCCTGTAACTTCTTAGCCACTGTCCAGTGGCCCTTCCACTGCCATCTGCCTTGTTGTTTCATTAAATAGATGTGGCTTTTAAAAAAAAAAAACAAGCGCCTAAGCAACTGACAGGCATTAGTAATTTAAATAATAATAAATTACAATGCAGTACCAGACAGTTTAATCTTTTTTAAAGACCTGTAAGAACTATTCAGAGAATTAATTTTTTTTAAAAGTCACTTTAATTCAGTGTTAAAGATGGAGAGTTTAAAAACAGAACACTAAAAATGAAGGTTTCTCACAGTGCTGTTAACTGCCACAGTGTGCACAGTGTACACATGCATTTGGGAGAGCTATGAGCATTACAGAGATCCTAGTAATAATTATAACATCTTCACTGATGTAGAACGTGTATTCTGACCTTCCCGAGCCTTTCACACTCCTGCAGAGAGGGCGTAAGTGCTACTTTCCAGATTTCATGTAATTCTACGCTTGCACAGTCCAAATGTTTGCTGACAGACCAGGGCAGGGAAAATGTAATTTTCCTAATTCTGCCATGTTGAAATCCTTGCTCTTGCTCTGATGCTCTGTGGGTCTGATCCTGCCTTAACAGAAAACATTAAAATGATCACTGTGGCTCTCTAGGGAGCTTAAAACTATTTGCTTTAGTAAAAGAGAGATCACTTCTCTCATTCACTTCAATAGTTTGGAAAGGGAGGAATTTGCTACGATAAATATTGGTGTTCCCCAGTAATATAATGCAGCTGGATAAGGTTTACAGAAGTTTCACTAGCAAGGACCAAAATATTATTAGGAAACTATTTTGGTGAGAGAGGACTGTGGAAATGGAATGATGTGGAAGACTGAAAGAAAATTACAGGGAAGTGAGAGGAATTTAAAAATAGGGCCTTAAAAACAGAGCGGAGGAGACTGAGAGAGGTAAGAAAGCAGAGTTTGGAAGACAGCAAGGCACGGGCGGGAGGTTGGGGAGATTGCAAAAAAGCGAAGGTGGCGGACTGTTACAAATGTTGTTTATGAAGAAAAACAGTGAAAAATGCAAAACAGAAGGGGACCAAATAGGAACAGGTAGTGGTTTTCAGCAAGAAGGAGGTCAAGAGAAAAGCAGAAGTTTCATGAGCAGTGGAACCAGTCAGGGAAGCACGGTTTTCCTTGTGAACATGTCTCTCAGGATTGCACCATGTGTGGGTTCTCTGATGCCTAACAGAGGGTATGCCCACACTTCAGGGGCAGCAGTCATTGGATTTCTTTCTTTTGTCAGCCGATTAACAGAACAAATCATACAGAAATGCATTACCCACCCTCCGCAAAGTTGTTTGGAATTGGCCTACAGGTTCCAAAGTCATTGGGATGCCCACGTACACCTGTGGATGGGTGGTAAGATAAGACGGTGAGGAGCTGAAATTGCAAATGGACTGAGTGAGTGATTGTGAAGGGGAAAACATTAGGAAAATGGGGATTTATGTCTGCTATTAATGCATTTAATTTGCTTTACTGCCATTCTCTCTCCTGGTTTTACATTTAAAAAAAAAATAAAATTAACAAGGATCTTTCAAGCCCTCCTCCCAAATCAGGCTAACTTCTCTGTGAGTGTCTGCACTGGTTGTTTCTGGGGAGAAAAATCTCTTACGGGGGTTTTGTCTCCGGCATGTCACAGGAGAGACTGCAGCTCCTCTACCAGCTACACCACCTAAACCTGCCTGGGACCTCGTTGAGAGAACACGTAGAACACGGATACTGCAAAAGCCTTCTGGTTTTTCCATACTGGGAGGAATTGCAGCTCTATTACTCAGATGCTCCAGCTCTTTTTCTGTTGTCCTTCACTGCAAATTCCCACCTTACTGGTTTCTGCTGCAGTGATTCTCATCTGGTGTTTTCTAGGAACCTTCTCATGACTGGATACTGTGATTTGGATAATATTTGAATTTTTACTGGGATCCCCTTTTATTTTCAGCGGGTCTATCCCACATGTCCTTCTGTATTTCACATTCTCAACAAATTTCCTGATTCCCAGGCAGAAGGTGTCATGTCGAGAGGTGCTAAATAGGACAGAACTGACTGCTGATCTCAGGGAGGGAGGGAGACCTCTCCCTCCAACACAATACCTTTTTATGCATCATTATCCTTTATTTGTGGGTCTCCAGCCAATTTTTTGTTCCATGTGGTGGTGTAGCCAAGCCAATTTGAATTAATTTTGAGTAGGATTTATGTATCAAATCTTTACTAAAATACAAATGTATCAAATCCGTCGTGTTCCCTTCATCCACTAATTTTATAACTCTAAAAAAAAAGCAATCAGGTTTCTCTGGCACAACTTGTTCTTTATAAATCCCTAGTGCTGATACTTGTTTTCTTATCCCTAGGTGGTTAGTGGTTTTTCCCCTTTTTTTAATTCTGTTTATTTTTTATTACCACTGGCAATAGATATTCCTGAGAACTCTAAATTTGCCTTTTTCTTTTTTTTTAGGATCAGTGGTACAATTCCTTTTTCTCTAACCTCTAAGCAGTTTCCTAGTTTTTGTAACTTAACAAAATTATTGTCCGTGGTAAAAAAAGGTAACATTTTTCATTTTCCTTGTACCGGGTGGAGAGATCTCTCTTTGTCATAAGCCCCTGTCCTGAAAACTTGAACGTACAGGCAGAATGTTATATATTCAACAAGCCAAATGTGTTGTCAGTGTAACAAACCTGTGGAAATCATTAACTTCTTAAGTGAATCCAGTCAGGCTTTTTGCCTGGTAATATCCATTCTGGGCAATTGTTATTGCCTACTGAAGAAGTATCAAGAGGGTATTTGTACATGTTTTTTATTATGATGTCCATGAAAGTCTTAAACTCAAATGAGATAAAAATAGCATCCAAATAAGCTACATACATCTTTATGCACATATGTAAGCTATAAGTATTATTGAGGGAAACTAACAAAAAGAACACTGTCCTATCATATCAGTTAAATAATTTAGTCTCAGCATTGGATTGGAGATCAGTCATCAAACTAGTGCCAAAATAATCAACCTCTGTCAATCGTGAGAAGCTGTCCTGCTAAACTGGTTATAAAGCCCAGCTCGGAGTTATACCAAAGTGAACAGAATCTGTGCTTTGAAGGGGCGAGTTTCTGATGTCTTTTAATGTCTAGCACCTACACAACTTCAAAATACCTTTATCTGGGAGAAGGTGTGGATAGATACTCTGAATCAGCTCTCCCCCTGCTCCTTTCCTCAGGCTCGCTTCTCCAGATCTGCCGGAGGCACTGTCAGTGCGTTAGTCAAAAGACGGTGCACTGGCAAACCTTTCACTGCTTGTGCCTGACTTCTGCTGTTGGGTGGCAGATCATTTGGTACCCCCATGCCGGTCTCGTATTTACCAACGTGCCCCTCATCACTCTGGACTTGGGGTTTTCGCTTGGACATACAGAGAGGCAGATCCTAGGAAGGAGAAACTCGCTTGGTGGCTCACTCTTTCCAAGGTAACCAACCGCCCTTGGGGACTCCAGGAGACTAGTCCTCCTAGTGACTTGCTGATCTCTGAGGAAAGGTTTGCTTCTCTTTGATTCTTGTGATTCACACTGTTTTGCAGCACTGTCAAACAGAACAGATATGAGGTCCCCCTTGGGACCGTTCAGTTTGGTTCGAACAGATTTGCAACAGGTCAGCACTGCTGTGTGTGAACATGAACGGTCTCATGTAACCTAAGTGTTCAGAAATATTCTTTATTTCCTATAGCATGGAACCTGATGGCTTTCGGTTCTCCTCTCACCTCCAACTGTTAAAATACAGGACATAAGAATAAGTTGGTTTGTTCTTATTTGGGTCAAATGTCTTGAAAAATTCCAGCATTTAATGGAAAATTTAATATAAAATTCCTACAGAAATAATGGGAAAAATACTAGCACGAAAGTCAATCATTCAACATTTATGCATCAGCAAAATAAAAATATGTTTGGGCTAATGCTAAATTTCACAATTTCTATTTCTTCTACTAACCTAAAATTAGATAAATGTTCTTATTTTTCTTGCAAACAAGATAATTACACTAACCCTCTTACTCCTGAGCAAAGCAATAGATCAGGCAGCTTCTCTTCAGAAACCCAGGTATTGGTAGAGAATAGTTACTTAAAAGCTCTTCAAGATGGAATATGTTCAAAATGATGCAAAAAGCCTGTGCACCTGTGTACACTCTTCTGCTAACTGGCTTCTTGGGCACATTAAGTTAAGCACGCGTATCAGTAATTTGTGCACCATGCACTGCATTTGAGTGGGAAGTGTAGAATTTCCATCCTGAGGTCTCATTTAAGCTTAAAATACGGCCTGGTTTGCTGATGATTGGGAGCTACGTCACTTATGCAGGCAACACCTGAAAAACATATTTCAGGTGCTGAAAATAACTTCAGAACTGGGAGGTTGAGCTGGTTAGTGTAACCGTGGGCTAAGGATATTTGTGGCAGTTTTTGAAGCTGTTTACCAGCATCTTGACCTAAAATTCAGCGCTGCCACCACCAGCCTTCTCGTTGATCTGGGAGACTTGTGATTTCAGCCCCTGCAGAGTAGGTGCCAACGTACACACGTACAAACATGGGCATGTATACACATGTAGTAGTTATGACCCAGATTTTAAAGCAACATTTCATCAAGCTGCTGTTGGCATCACAGCCTTGTGTTAATTCACACAAACCCTGTATATCTGGAAAACAAAATAACTTCTGGAGCCAGACTCAATAGAAAGAGCTTATTTTTGGTGGCCAATCCCTCTGTATCTTACAGAAGAAATTATCTTCAGTAAGAAAAAGAGCTGGAAGTATTTCAGAAAATGCAGACTTAGGAAATCTTGCCTCTGTACGTTGGCACTCCGTGGGCTCGGAGCAGTCCTCTTGGCCTGTCATATTATCTCACGCCTCAGAGGTACCCAAATTAAATGAAGACACTGGAGAATCTGCAGGTCGCTTTTTAGAAAGTCCCTGATAACAGATAGTGTTGTGAATAGGTTCAGACACAGCTTCAGCTGCAAATGCACTTGTGAGGTAGGGATCTGTGGCTGGACACGTGGTCCAGGGATGTTAGTGCTGAACAGCGGCTCTTCTCTGCCAAATTGGAGAAGAACAGGTGAAGATTCAGAGTATCTTAGTATTTTAGATCAAACGCTCTTGCTCCTGAAATGGCCTGAGCTATGTCCAAAGAGGAAAGCAGTGGAAAGCTTGTCCCAGAAAACAAAAAAGCCACGTCACCAGTCCACATCTGAGCATGGTTCTCATCCAGGCAACACAAATGACCGCTTCACGTGATGGCTGATGCTGCATTTTACACTGGCCTCGGCATCAGCAACTGCTCCCTTGCGGCTGCTTAGGTAATGAGCAGAAGCAGGAATATCTTGCCCTCTTCCTTGAAATCTGGAGTCTTTCTAAAACACTCCAACCTGCTGGAAGCCCAGATTGCTTTACAAAAATGGTAGAGTTGCCTCTCACGGACAAATGATTCGCTGAGACCTTCCCCTCTTCTTTGGATTCCTGAGAGCCAGAGGATTCGAAAGCCAAAAATTGTGAGATAAAAAGCAAACTAAATTCAAGCAGGTTACCATGCCTTTGATCTCAGCAATAATTTCCATTCTGTAAAGCTATTTAAAAAGCTTGCGTGTAGTTTGTGTTGGGAATATTTGCACTTCTACTACTGTAAAACAGACCGCTAGTATTATATACTTCTTTTTGAGTACTGGTGACTTTTCCAATTTTTTTTTTGCTCCAGCATCCACAGACTTAGTACGGAAAGGGGATGGCCTAAATTTAATGAAATTCTGGATGTCCAAGAGACCTGCATTCAAATACAAATAAATTGTCATGAACATATACCAGTAACCAGTTTCTCCAGCTGAGGTGACATCAGTTGAAGTCAAAATATACTTCTATAGGGTGGATTGCTCTGAAGAACATGAAGGATCCTACACCATCCTGATCCATTAATCTGATGGCACAGTACTAGTGAGGCTACTTACCTCTCCCTCGAGGATCACATCTGTGGCTGTGTAAAATTTCCTGCTACTAGAACTTACCTCCGAAGCCCAGACTCAGTAATTTCCTTATAGCCAGAAGGAGCCCTTGACTCAGTTGAGTGGCGCTTCTAGCGATGACTTGGGAATTCAGGCAAATATTCAGTATCAAAAAGCTTAGTTTTCCTAAAGCTTAGGCCTTGGGAGAATCACGGTCTCCACAAAACATTCCTTCTTTGGGAAGGGACTCTGCATCACAGCGCAGTGCTTGGTGGGTGAAGCTTTCTAAAGCAAAAGAGAGCTCTAAAGGTTCAGTGAGTTAAGACACAGAGAACGTGCTTTTCCTATCTGGATCTACCTCAGACATCTTGTTAAACGTGAGCAACCACTTAATCTGCTGGGGTCCTAGTGGTCCGTCTGTAAACTGATGATAACATTAAATGACCTCATAGAAAATGTATATGGTTAAATATATCCCTGTTCTGAGACTCTCATGTACTATTGATGGAATCTGTGTCAACACAGAAAGGAGGAAGAAATTCACTACTAGGTAGCCCAATGCTATACCCGATGCTTAATATCGTTGCGCCGATGTAGTCTTTGTATTTACGCTAGAAGGCAACAGCCTTGTAATAGTAAAGATGAAAAATGGCCAAGGTTTAGCCAATTTCAACAATGGATCCAGAGAGAAAAAGAGGAAACTCCCTGTCTCGGTTCCTCCAAATAACCTCGTCTCCCAGTTTATAAGTGATAAATGCCATAATAAAAGTTGTTGGGGTGTTCTCCTCTCAAATACAACTTAAATTATGGACACCTGCTCCTGAAAGAGACAGACACAGGAGGGGTTCTGAGCAGGTGAGCAAAATTTATTCATCACATGGGTTCATTTGGCCTCTGTACCATGAATCATCACCAAGTCTGGGTGTCTTTAGGGTAGGAAGAGGAAACAACAAATGAGAGAAGGGTATTAAATAATGATTGCCATAGAGACCAGTCAGCTTTACCCAACTCCATGAAATTTAAACAAGAGAGCTTAGAAAATGAAACCCTAGTACATTTTAAAGGGATAAAGGGCAGAGTATGTTAGCTGTGGAATGCAATAGCAGGATATCGAAGCAAGTTGTTTAGTCAGGTTTCTAAAATCCACTGTCAGCAATATGCAGATGAGACACCTCTAACTATTTTTCATCCCTTCTGATCACACCAAGAAAGTGCGGAAGGCACAGCACTTTCAGAGGAGCCACAGGCAGAAGCAAGGCCGACATAAGGCAGAGGGATGATGCCAGCGGGTGAAGGGAAGCGTCCAAAAAGGCTGCAGTTGCAAAGAAGCTTCCTTTGGCTGAAGAGCCCTGGCGGTCAGGTCAGACTGTGATTTAAGATGATTTTTGGGATTCTTCACCAGACTTCCATGTGGGGACCTAGGAAGAGCTGTCTGCAATTTTGCTAGGAGATGCCATTCCTTCCACTTCAGTTATCCAAGCCTTCATCTCCAGTAGCAGTGACTGCAAAGGACTTTGGTATGGAGCCTGTGGCTCCTAGGACAGTCCAGCTGTTACGGTGTGCTGTAGTCACTCTGCTCACAGGCATGGTTTACTTTTAGTTCAGCCTCTCTGCCACTTTCTCTACTGGCTTACCACTGAACACTGAACCGAGCTTAATAATCAGTTGTTCCATGCAGGATGTACCATGTCTGGGGCAAGACTTCCAAAAGATGAGATGGAGTCTAAGGGTGGTGAGTGCTCTCACAGCAACAAGCCTTGGCCATCCCTTTGTGACCTTTCAAGTACATTTCTTCAGCTACTTCCTGCCTGACATAATTAGACATCAGCAAGGTATATAGTTTAAAAAGGCCTCCTCTGCCCCTCTGCTCGGCATTTCCAGGAACGTTCCAGACCTGTCAGAGCTCCGCTGCAGCTGCGTGTCCCCCAGAAGAAGAGTGGCCACAAGGCCAGACCTCTGGCAGGTGTCAGGTAGCCCGCCTTGTGCTTGAGGAATATGGTGAAGCTGGTTTTATGGCCGGGGCCCCGGGTTTAGGGTTTGAAAAGCTGGATTCAGCTCTTAAATTTTCAATGTGACCTTGGTTATGTCATTTAGCCTCTCTATGCAGGGATCCCGCCTGCTCCAGAAGGGCAAGATAAGGATAAATTTGTAAATCCAGAGGACGTGCCCAAATTCTCCGGTGAGGGAGATCATATGGGATGTTAGGTAAGCAGCTCTCTTGCTGTCTCCTGGTTTGCACACAGGAAAGAGCAACTGAGAAAAGTCGTGTTGAAAAAAAATTTTCCCTGTTTTGCATCAGCAGTTGTATTCCCTGATGTAAACATGAAGCGACTAACGATGCCTTGCAGCGACCTGCCGTACGGCGAGCGTGGCTGTTTGCAGCCTGCCAGCAGCCGCTGTGGGCTCCTGTTGGGGTGACGGACCTTTGGCACCCCTCCGCCACCATGGACCCCTGCCGCGGCTGCAGGCATGGTGGGGACTGCTGGCTGAGCCTACGGGGAGCTGCAGCCTCGGGAGCCCTCACCCCATCCATGTCCCCCTCCTCTCCTACCTATGTCTTTGGCCATTTTCTCCCTGAGTCACTGACCCCCAAAACCCTTCTCCACCCAGAGCCTGTTTTATCACCGTGGGGAGCCCTCCCGCCCCACAGCATCCCTCACATCGCATCCCCTCCGGGCGTGTTTGTCCTCCCTGGGCGCCTGCAGCCATGGCCCCACAGCATCCCGGCTCCCACCGGGCAGCCTCGCTTGTCCCCGTGTCCGGGGCCGCCCAGGTGAGTGGGCGCCGGAGGGGGGCTGCACATCACCTGACCCCCTCCAGCCGATTCCCTCAGACAGGACGTCAAGTTAATGAGCCCTCAGGCCTGTAATTAGCTGTCAATTACCTCAAATTAATCAACTCCTCGCCTAATTAAGCATAATCGGCAGGTGGGCAGAAAACGGGCCATTGTGTGGGAGCCATGAGAAAAGCATGGCTGGCAAACTTGGTTAGGATCAGCGGCGCATTCCCGGACACCGCGCCACCGACACCCGGGTGCCCGCCCCGCTCGTGGGCGCCCCGTCCCCCGCTGCCCCCCATCCCCGGGCCTGCCGCTGCGGGGCAGGGATGGGGGGGGACCTGCTGGGGCGAGGGCTGGGGGCTTCCCTGCCCCCAGGTGCTGCTGCCTGGGGGGGTCTGGCCTGCAAAAAAGCCGTGGCGCGGGTTTAGGGTGGGGTTTTTTTACTTGCTTAATATTGGTGCTGCTGTGCCTTAATATATCATCTCGCCCTCCCCGTTTTCTCCCCCTGATTTGCCATCCATTCTGCACCCGTACGCTTTTAACGTCTCCCTGAGAAGGGGGACTGAAACACCCCCCCTCTTCACTGACCCAGCCCCACCTCGGTTATAAGCACACCCGCTTAATGGCGTGAAGAGATGTGTTAGATGGAAAACGGAGTTTCAACTGATATTAATTACTACCTATAAAAATGAGCTATACTGCATTAATTTTAGCGCAGAATTAACACAACCCAAAAAAAATCCATCCTCCCCCCCCCGGCCCCCATCCTCCAGAGCTCTGTTTGGCTGAGGGGAGACGCTCCCTGCCGGGGCCGGGGCGGGAGCGGGGCTCCTGCCAACTTTCAGATGTCACCGGAGTGCAGGGCGAAGCTGTTCTCTGCTGCGCCGGGGGCCGGATCCTGCACCCTGGGCACTATCTCCCGGCAAGCGCCGGCTTTGCTGGAACACAAGCAGAGTGCGGTGTCTTTCTGAGCCACGGAGAAGAGGGGCTGAGGGAAGTGTAATTTCACGGTAAAAGTATTGTGTGCAATATTAAAGTGAAAGGTTTTGATTATGCCTAGAAAGTCCTTTTTTTTTTTTTTTATGTAGCCAGATTATCACCCAGCGTGCTGGATTTACACTGCATTAGCGATCGTCAAGATTAGAGCAGAATCCCCGGATAACAAACAGGAACACAAGACGTCAATTTATGACATAATAGCAATAGTAATGCAACCATAACCATAGTTGAGAGAAGAAGGATGCGGTGGAGGGTGAGTGGGATCTCTCGGCTCGGAAGAGTGAAGCTGACTGCAGTGGAGTGGCCTTGATTAAAAATCCCTCTGTTGTGTCCAAAAGGATGATTTTATACTTTATTCCTGACAGAGAAGAAAAACAACAGCCCAGCATGGGTCTGGCAAAGTTGGTGCGTGAAACAGCCAGCATCTAGAGGGGCAAGTCAGGAGATGGAACCTGCCCCCTTGATGCTGGTAAGTGTCTATGCAGGTCCCAAAAGCCCCCTGGACCCCTCAAGAGAAGGTGCACATCAGACGTGGGCATTTCTATGCCTGCAGCTGTTTGGAGCCCAAGCCCCGAGAAGAGAGGCAGCAGGCAGCCCCTGCCCTGCAAAGGGTGTCATCAGGTGACGAGAGAGGGGCTGCGGCGCTGCCATGCGGGGGAACGAGCCAGAACCTGGCAGCTGGCTTGGCCCCGGGGGACTAGAGCCGCCCCCACCGTGCCTGCTCACACGGTGGCACTCGCTGCAGCCGGGCCCACGAGGCCCCTCTGTATTTTCTGCCTGCCCTGCTCTCTGTCGAGTGCTTATTACCGCAGCAGGAGGTTTGGACAGACCCCTCTGCACACGTAATGCAGCCCATGAGATGCTGGGGGTCTCAGTGTCCCCTTGGCAAAGCCACCACTTTCCAGAGCTTTCCCTGCACCTGCCATCTCAGGGTGAATCTCTAGACCCTCCTGGGGGGCCAGCTCTTTTTTTGGGAATAGGGAACCATGCCAGTATCCTCACCTTTCTCAATTTATGAGTGTTTTTCTTCCAGCCCCCGCCTCTATCATGTGTCTTCCTTTGGCTGAAGCACTGGCCCCACTCTTTGGGGTCTGTCAGCACATTCCCGAGGACCACCTTGGGAAGGATGCTCTGTGTGATGGTGTCGCGGATGGTGACGTGAGCTGTGGGTGAGCAGCGCTCTCCTGCAGCTTCCTGTTTATTTACGGCCGTGCTGCAGATGCACATTGATTTCACCGGCTCATTCCCATTTAGAGTTGGAGCACTCAAATGACTTACATCAAGGTTGACTAAGCATTTCTATTATCAGCTGCCTTCTTAATCACTCATAACTCTCAGTCTGGGAGTGTGAAGTTCTCCAGATCTGATCGCCATCCAAGGAAGCGGCGGTTGGTTTGACTGCGCTGTTTGAGCAAAAAAGGGCTCAGGTGTTTAATGAGGGTAAAGTGCCCAAACCACAGAACCCTTATCCCATTATAAAACAAAACTCTATCTTTGTGGAAATGAAAAAACCCAAAAACAACAGACAAGCAGGCAGTGGAAATCTGTTAGGGCCGGGCTGATGGAGCAGCTTTCAATGATCCACTAAAAATCAATTGCAACAAGGCTGAGTTGCTACAGGTCAAAAAATTGTGCTGAGGGAGGCAGCGTTATTGCTGGTGGGGCACCGCTGCTGCCGCCGCTGCCTGGAGACCTCCCTGATGATGGGGCTGCCCAGTGGGTGAGTGTGCAAGGCGCTGTACGGCCGAGCGCTGCCTCACTGCCAAGGCAAGCCCAGGGGCTGGCTGAGATCGCACGTGGCCACCTCTTAGGGGAGCATCCCTGGAGCCCGGCCACTGGCTGGGGAGGTACCTCCTGGAGAGGAGGAAGAAAGGTACATGTGCAATGCCAGAGGAGATCAGAGGAATCTGGTGACTATTCATGTACGAGACAGGAAAACACCGATATTTATTCCTATCCCTGACATTGTTGGAACTTTACTGGCAACTCCAGCTGTACCAGACTCTGCTGTCCTGCAGGTAGTGCCCCAGCTGGGAAAATGCTCTTCTCCCCCCTTGGCATTGTCATAACAAACACATACAAAAAAAAGCTGGGTGAGCAGTGAAGCCGTGCCATTTTCTGAGTTTGAAAAAGCAAAGGCTGTAACTATTTCATTAATTGTTTTGGCCAATGAGTTAGAAACAATAGTAGGGAATTCACAACAACCTGCCTCTCATTCTGTCCACGTGCACTAGTGGGTGCTTGTAAGGCTCATGGCCACCACCTCGTTTTCTTTGCACAATGCCATGACGTCGAGGCTGGCCATGTTTTGATTTGGTCGCTCCTTGCTGCATTGCCCTGGCGAGGAGCAGAAGTTGTTTGAGGGGAAGGCGCTGCTGCTCTAAACAGTCGATCCTATGAAAGCTGTGAGCTTCTCTGGACTTGACAGCTAACTGGACCAAGGTGGAGAGTGAGCTCTTCCTGACCAGCCCTCTCTGCAGCTCTACCCTAAGATTATAAAAATAAAGCTCTGGTATTAGCAAGTACTTAAAATGCATATCGTGATTCCCCTACACCTGTTCATTACAATGCAATCTGTAATCACATATCTGCAGTACTGCCAGGTCTCCTGGGTCACGCGTGAAACTAACTTCAGCGATAAATGGGTAACCTCACTGAAAACAAGATCCCCCAGATCAGGGATTCTGGGCTCCCTGTCCTGAGCTCCGGCTAGCCCTGGGCCCCATGGGAATGTGCACAGCAGCCTGTCAACATCAGACACTTAAGAAAGCCAAGGAAGAAGGTCACAAATTTCATAGCCAGAGTCGTGTGGTAGCACCTGGTGAACAGCCTTATCCTGGCACCGAGGGTCCGCACACGCGCACGTTCAAGTCAGCAAGGTGCAAGAGTGCTGCATTCCTGGGCCAGAGCCACCTTGGGTCCAGGAGCAGCTGTGCCTGAGCCAGGAACCTTGAGAGTGACCAAGACATGAAGCTGGGTGTGGACATGTTCTGGCACAGCCCCACGCTGCCAGGCTGGAGCCGGCTGCCAGCCAGGGCAAACCCGCATCTGTCCCTGCTTGTCTGTGTAGACACACATTTAATAACCATTACTGCTTCCCGGAGCAAGTTTCTAGGCTTCATTATGTTTTTACTTGTCTTGCAGGGAATACAGCAGGCACTCTGATAAATGAAGAGAAAGGGCTGCTTGCTTTGCAGGGGATTTATGTGGCAGTCTCTCTCTCAGCCCCGGAAATCCTTTGTGCCATTCCTCACGGTGGCATCCCTAGCCAGCTGTGGATAGGGTGCACCGGACCTGGGGAGCCGGCGGATGAGCACACCATCGCTGTCCCTGTGCTCTCACCAGCAGCGCGCTGGCACAAAGCTGCCTCCAAGCAGGCTCTGGGCAGCTAAAACCCCAGACCCAAAGATGCATAACAGCCCAGGCAGCACCAGTGGTTGGTGCTGCACCACCTTGAAGGTGCTGAAGGCACCAGCGGCGTTCACCCAGGGCCACCGCAGTTACCCAGCTGAATCTGAGTGCTACTGAATGATAGACAGCGTGCCTGTTTGTTCCCAGCATTGCTCCAGTGACCTGAGCTACCTTCACAACTGGGGTGGCTCCAGGAGACGCTAACATGAAGAGCCCTTGGTGCGTCACCATCCATGCCCATGACCGCGGCCGCTGCAGGATCCCTGCACACCCCAGTCCCTCACCCACTGCAGACAATGAAGGCTGCAGGGTCTGTTGGTGGGGTCATGACACCGGATGGGGACACCACTGCTAAGGGGACAGAGGGCACAGACAGCCCTGGGCTAGAAGCCACGCTCTTGAAGGCAGCAGCCGGTATGGGGCGTGGTGCCCGGTGTCCCGAGGCTGTGGCGAGGAGCGAGCAGGGACCATATGGAAGGTGCCGCCAAATGAGGCCGTTGAAGCAAAAGCTGCAAATGAGTTTAGTAGACAGCCAGACATTTTGAGGAGGGGGAGGCAGAGGGGGGAGTGGAGGAGAGCAGGAGAAAGGGAGAGCCGGGTGCGGTGGCCGAGAGGGACCCGCTGGGGCACACAGGCATGGTGGGCAGTGCTCCCTTTCCCCCCACCCCACACCTTCTCCCGGTGCCCTAACTTTAAGACCCCTCAAAGGGAAGAGGGGACCAAGGTGTCGTGGCCCCTTCTTTGTTTTTAATTACTTCCCATTTTAATCTTGATTTGCACGTCGATCTCTCAGAACTGGGCCAGGGACTCTACAAAGCCCTTGTCAGCAACTCCCCCAATAATAAACAGGAAAAGGCTTAAGGGGCAAATCACTTGCATGTTAATGAGACTGTTTGCTGGAGTCAAGAGAGAAAACAGCAAACAAACAAATGGACTGAATTCCAGCGGCAGCTGTTTGCTCCTTAATCTCGGCTCGTCAGAGCTGCCCTTTGATGGGACACAATCTACACAAACGATTGTGCTAAATCTTCTAATCTACGTCCTCATTATTACATCCCTTCTTACGCATGTAAATCAGGGACAAACTCATTTTAATATGTAGATAGATTATGGAAGGGAAGGGGAGGGGATTGGAGGGGAAAGGAGCTGCTGGTGGTGTCTGCGCCTGCCGGTTTGGAGGGGTGCTAATGAGGAGCATGGGGAGGGGAGCTGTCTGCACAGACCCCCAGGGTACCAGGAGGAGGGGGAGGAAGAGGAGGACCTGTTGTCAGGGCAAAAGTGGGGGTATAAGGGGACAAGGACACCGGCGCTGGGACGCTGGAGAAGACATGGGCATGGGGCACCTTGCATTGGCAAGGTGATGTGATGGGGCGCTGAGGAGGACCTCACCCTGGCATCCCCTAAGCCCTCTGCCCATGCAGTCAGCCCCTGGCTTTGTCAAGGCAGGGTGCTGGAGGAGGGCTTGATGGTGTCCAAGAGTGCTTGGTGGCAGCATAGCAAGAGGTGACAAGGCCACACTGCACGGGCACACCGGGGTGCTGGCATTGCCCCTGGGTACCTCACCGTGCAGGGCTTCCTTGCAGCACAGCACCGTGGTCTCCCACCCCTCCTCAAGCCGCTCGCTCCTCCCAGCACTGTTAGTCAGCGGACTGAGGATCAGACCAACCATCTTCAGCCAGGCTGGAATAGCAGGCTAACACCTCAGACTGCAGAGTCCAAGGACACAGCCTACACTGCCTTCAAACAAATGTTGTTAGGGTTATGGTTATGATCTTTAATAATCTTCAAAATAGTCATTCTACAACAAACATAGCTGTGGGAAAAGGAGCTGTCCTGCGCTTCCTTAATCTCTGGCATCTCCTAAACCAATTGCCAACCTGCAACCTCCCCCTTAACCTTTTTGTTCCACTGGAACAAGGTGAGAGAACACCAAGGGCTTGTGGAGCACTGGCTTTATGTATCTGAGCCACTTTGTCCTCCTCTGCTCCAGGAGGGGCAGCCTCCTGGTAAAATAGGAAAAAATGTTTTACAAACAACCTAGTCAGTTCACAAATTCCCCATTGACCTTCCAGGATGCAGAAGGTAAGCAGTATGTTGGAGCACAAAAGGTGAGTACAGAAGAACAGCAGAGGCATGTAGGAATATAATCAAAAAGGCCAAGCATAAAATAAGTTTGCAAGTAGCAGGATAATCAAAGGGAACAAGAAATCTTTCTGTAAATTCATTAGTGGCAAGAGGAAGACTAAGCGAAATATTGGATCACTGCTCAACAGGGAGTGCAAATTATTGACAGAGGATAATATTAGAGAAACTAATAACTGTGATAAAGAGGTAAGAACTTGGCACAGAATAAGGAAAGAGTATGGTAGAAGTAATGTTATTGAGTTAGATGTGTTTAGATTTATTGGGTGTAATGAGCTTCATTGTAGGTACCTAGAGATTTGGCTACAGCAGTCCGGAGTCAGTAGTGGCTGTCTTCCAGAACCTGTAGAGATGTGGTGGAATACAGGAAAACCACAGGCATCACTCTTTAAAAAGTGAAAGAAAGTGAGGTGGGTAATTATGGACCGATAAACTTCATTCCCATTCCCATTAAAATTCTGGAATAAATCACTAAGTTATTTCTAAATATTAAAGACAAAATGAGACAATCAACTGTATTCAGTGTGGATTTATCAAGGATCAGTCCCTTCCAGTCACTCTAATTTATTGCTGTTGCAAAGCAACAGGTCTTGTAGATAAGGAAGGAACAGAAATTGTTGTGTATCTTCACTTCAATAAGCAGTTCAGGCTCCATTTCAAAAGCTATCCTTATGAGAAAACTAGGGAAATATAAATTAGCAGAATCTACTGTTAGATAAAAAACTAGTTGAAAAACTGTGCTTGAGGAATGTTCTTAGTGGTTTACTATAAAAATAAAGGATGTATTGAGAATAGCTCCACAGGGATCTGTTCTGGGTCTGGTTCTACTCACTGATTTAATTAACAACGTGGACGACAGAAGAGAGAGTGGGCACATCAGGAAGACACAGACCTGGAAGGCGCGTAAAGTACACTGGAGGACAGGCTTAGCATTCAAAATCATCTTGGCAAATTGGGAAAGTGGTTGAAAAAATATAGATGAAAGTCAGTAAGAAACCATGCAAAGAATGTCAGTGATGCAGAAAAAATGAAATGCATAAACAGGGGTTGGAAAACAACTTGTTAGGCAGCAATTCTCCTAAAAAAGCACTAGGGGTTACAATGGATTACAAGCCCTGTCAAAAATAGTATGCTGTTGCAAAAAAGCAAACCTCCTACTGTAAGAAATAAATAAGACTACTGCAGTGAAGACCTCTGGAAACTATCTTTCCTTCTAATTGCATTGGTGAGACTTCAGTTGGTTTTGAGCCCAGTTTTGGCATTGCCTTTCAATATGGACCCACTGGAGGGTGTCTAAAGGAGGGCAATGAGAATGACAACAGATCTGATACATGTCCTGCAAGGAAAAACTGAAAGAAGTGGTGCTACTTCAAGAGGTGTAACTTGAAGAGGGAAGACCAAGCAAGGACGAAAGAAAATCCCCGGGCACAAAAACTATAAAGGGAGAGGGAAAAAATCTGTCCTCTGTGCCCATGGCAGGCTGGTAAGTCCACAGGAAATGGCAGTGAGAAAGGTCTGTGTTAGATATTAGGAACAAAATTAAGAAAAATGGGGGTGGGGGTGTGTGGGTGGGGGAGACTGCAAGGGAGACACACTAGTAGAGATTACTTAGGTGTTTGTCTGTCAAGAATGAGACGGGTATTGCTGATCACACCACGAGGCAGAGAGCAGGAAGAGACAGCCTCTGTGGGTCCCTTCCAGTCCTAGTTTTCTAGGAGTCTGTCTCCTCATTTCTGACAATGCGGCATGTAACCTTCAGCAATATTGGAGGTGGAAGTACACAGAGAGGAATGAGGCATCAGGAAGTGCCACTGGTTCACTGACAAACCGCTGCTCTCCTCACTCACACCCCAGTGTACACTTACTGACTAGGAATGATGACAGGATGGAGACCTCAGAGATGACGGAGACCTAAGAGATGATCGAACCCTTGAGATGGACAAAGTGTTGGCCCCTACCATCTTCTGGGATCTAGCTAAAGGAAAAGGTTAGGGACATGCCACCCAGATCACTGCCGTGCCACACATGACTGACTGAGCATTGCTGCTGGAGTTAAAACACCGGTGTGAGCATCTGCCTCCCCATCACCACCAGATAATCAGTCTGACTGCTAGTACTGCTCCTCCCTGCTAGGAAATCTAAATCAAGCAATGGCTTGAAGACTTACTATAAACTCTATATACCTAATAGAAGTATCTATTTCTGCAATCATTTCCTTGGGGAAATCTTGGGAGGTTGGAAATGTATCAGGCTGGAATGAGTATCCACCTCAAGTAATGGAGTTTCAAGTAAAGGTTGAAAATTGTTTCCTTGCCCCTTTCTCTCTATTCGCAGCTCTTTTCAGTCTGTATATTCATTCTCTGTTACCTTCTTTCCTTGGGCCCGTGCGTTCCTCCTGTTCATAGCATAGGATCATAGAATCATTTAGGTTGGAAGAGACCTTTAAGACTGAGTCCAACCATTAACCTAACACTGCCAAGTCCACCACTAAAACATGTCCCTAAGTGCATGTTTTTTAAATACCTCCTAGGATGGTGACTCCACCACTACCCTGGGCAGCCTGTTCCAATGTTTGATAGCCCTTTCAGTGAAGAAATTTTTCCTAACATCCAACCCAAACCTCCCCTGGAACAACTTGAGGCTGTTTGCTTTCGTCCTATCACTTGTTACTTGAGAGAAGAGACCAACCCCCCCCTCACTGCAACCTCCTTTCAGGTAGGAGAGTGATAAGGTCCCTCCTAAGCCTCCTCTTCTCCAGGCTAAACAACCCCAGTTCCCTCAGTTGCTCCTCCTAAATCTTGTTCTCTAGACCCTTCACCAGCTTCGTTGCCCTTCTCTGGTCACGCTCCAGCACCTCAATGTCTTTCTTCTAGTGAGGGGACCAAAACTGAACACAGTATTTGAGGTCGGGCCTCACCAGTGCCAAGCACAGGGGGATGATCACTTCCCTAGTCCTGCTGCCCACGCTATTCCTGATACAAGCCAGGATGCTTGCACTACACCCTTATATCACACCTAATGTTCCACACACTCTTGTCTGTCTGAAGAGTACAAAGCCTTTCATGCTTTCTTTTGAGATGGGAGACGGACCACAAGAGGATCATGGTCCCTTGGCCAGATGGGCCTTGGACTTAAATTCAGTAGATCGGGGATTAAGGATGGACATATTCCCATATTCTATCTTTCTTCAGGCCGTTATGAGCAGCTCACCATTGTGTTCCATTCTCACACTGCATTGTCTGCCAAGAGAGGATATTAGCTCTGGTCTTCAAAGCTCTCTGAGTCAATTATGTCTGAGTCTGCATTTTCATCACAGCCCACCTACTCCTTTGGGAAAACACAGTTGACTAAGTCCATGATGAAGTGAGGGAAACTGGAGATGAAATGGAGATAAATGTCAAGGAGGTTTGGTTATTGAATAAGTTTGCAAAGGAAATACGCTACTCCAAACTGGATGTGTTTAGGATGCAGCAATGCTCCCTTTCTTAAGAAGATTTTCCACTATAAGAGAAAAGAGGGCTTAATATTATGAGGTCTGATTAAAACAAAACAAAACACAACAAAACACAAATGCAGTAGTCCCTTCTTAACAGACTATATTAGCAGTTACCAAATTAATTTAATGGTCATAAAGAAAAATGGTTGAGACTATAAGACATTCAGCAGCCCACAGTATGCTTAAGGAAAGGCAACATCGGGAAAGGCACAGAGTGTACAGAAGATTACAGGAAAACATATCAAAGAGGTTGGGAGGTGGGTTGGGACAGGATGTGGTACATGGTGGAGGAGTTTCCTACAATGCAGTTGCTGTCACTGAGACCTGTATGAGCCAAGCGTGCAGGATGCAAGGGTTCAGCAGTATTGCACAGCTCCTGGCACTGGTGGCTACCGCCAGTAAGAGGGCAAGTGTGTGAGAGTGAAAACATCTAAACTGTTAAATGTTCCCCATGACAGAGTTCCCATAGTCCTACCAGATACTCTAGGAAAATGTCTACAGTCTAACGTCATCCATCCCCTCTCAGTGGTCACCTTTATCCTGCCCACAGGGTGATCTGTGATCTGCATTTCACTTAGTGACTGCCACTCCTGGTCCTGGTGCGAGCCCAAATCTTGAGTCTTCTTCATCAGATTGCGTACCTTTCTTGTAACTGAGGGATTACTACTCCCCTCCCTTTAGTTGTCACTTAAGCAACTCAGGCATATCTATGCATGGCTCACACACCAAAACCACAAGTTCCCAACCATTTTCTTTCCTCTTCACTAGACTCTGTCCAGTTTGTCAGTATTTCCTTAAAAAAAGCCAAATGCCCAAAACTGCAAGGAAAATTTTAGTCTTAACTCAATATTAGAGCAATATAGCATTAATGGGCTGTTCCACAATGTCATGTTTCTGAACGTGAAGATGTCTCAATCCTTTTTAGAGTTTTGTCATATTGCAAATGTACATTGTGATAACATCAAACTATTATTTCCAGCTGTTCTCACCATCCAGCTGTCTCTCAGGCATATTTTTGGCTCTGGGGTTTTCCCCCTGTGACAGTTTTCTGAGCTAACTTCCACCTATATTCTCTTCGCTGCAGCATTCTGGTTCTCTCTGCCTGATGGGCACAAATTCTTCCAACTCAGTGTCATCTGCAAATGGCATTAATATTCCACTTGGTCTGCTTTCTCCATCATTTAGGAAGACTTGAAGAAGGGTAGATTTAAACTGTCCTTGCTGGAGAACTTCTGTCCCAACCTGACAGTTACACTCAGAGCCTATAATTTACAGTCATCTGGCTGCATTCTCATTTTCATTGATAACTTCTATCTGAAAATTCACAATAATTTTCCCAGTGGCACTTTCACATTTTGCTAATTAGAACCTCAAGAACAGACCTGAAAAGGGAATTTTTAAATCAACAAAATAAACCACAGAGCTGAACAAAGCTCAGTGTATTTCTGACACCAGGCAAGAAGGTCACTTGAACCAGTTTAATTTCATTTGGATTGTGTCCTTGGCAATTCAACTTGAATTTATTTTGAGAAACAAATCTTGTGAGTAGTTTTCCCACACGTTGAATGCATCTGTGGTGTTCCCTTCTTCTAACAGTTCCATAATGCTAAGACAATTCAGTATGCACAGCAAAATTCCTCCAGTTATGATAGAGTGATGGAAATTAGATTTTTGCCACAGCAATTGAGCCTAGCAATCTTTCCCCCTTTGGAAGATGAATTTATCTATCATGCTTCTTTCTTCAGCACCTAGCTCTGTGGCATCCAAATGTAGCAGAAAAATAATACAACCACAGCCCAGAACAAGAACTTCTTTTTAATCTTCGCCCTTGTTGTGAGGCAGAGGAATATGCATTTGTGCTGTTCCATTATTATTCTGAAAAAGCAGAATAATACCTTGTCTCCCTGAGTGGGATCTATCTCGCTTGACTTCAGATGCCTACACCTGAGCTAGTCATGGGCTACTTTTGTAGTCAATATCAATCTTGTCAATGAAGCCAACGGAGACGCAATTCCGCTAGTCCAGTGTGGACAAGTATTACAAGATAAGATGAACTGTGCTCTACTGAGCTTACTGACCAGAGCCCGCTGGCTAGAATGGGAATGTGGTCAATGTAGACTGCCTACACTGTAGGTGTTCACGCTGGGTCTGATGAATCCCATTGCCGCATTGCGCTCTCTCTCTGGACATTATTTCACTCCAGTTTCCATTTGCCCATTTGGATAGTTCCTACACAGATGACAATAAGCAGGAATTTTGGGGAAGTTTTTTCCTCTTGCTGCTAACACAACGCTTTAGTCCAGATCCTCTGTGGTGCTCAGCTATTGCCTTTGATTATGAAAGCTCTCTTTGAAGCCTACCTACATAAGTTTGTCCTGATTCACAAATCCAGGGTTCAGGACAAGCAATGAGGGATGAGACGGCATCTATCAAAGAGCACGGAGGCATTTTTGAAGAGGAAGAAATAGTTCCCAGGGTTAAGATCAGGCCTGCACAAGGTACCAGGTTTGGCAGCTGGCTGATGTTCATCCACCCAGCAGCGCTGGTGGTGGGTGGCTAGCTGTTGGGAGATTTTAAATTTGCAAGATAGCAGCCCCTGGTCACAGGGAAATGACACTCAGTCACTTGTGAAGCCTGGTGTGCCCGTGACTGAGCCAAGCCTGCTCTGTCCCTTGGCCCTGGCTCAGGGCACCAGCTCGCCTGAGCAGGCTGAGCTGGGGGCTCACTCCCCTGGGGAGACCACCAACCTTTCCCTGGGCTGCTCAGCTCCACCTGGGATAACCAAGATGGGATAGCTCCCACGCTCTGACGGACAGGTCAGTGCAGCGCTGTGGGGCATCGCACTGTAAATTGGGGTGGTGAAAAGATCTGGGTTAGAAACAACATCTTCCTGGTAGCCAAGGGGTGTCTTCAGATGCCGATTTGGCCAGTGTCTTCAGCCTTGAGAGAAAAGATATTCGATACAGGTTGGTCCCTCGGGTTGCGTGAGATGGCTCGGCCTTGATGGCCCCTTGTACACGTTAATATCCAGCACACAATACCCAAATATCCTCAGCATCCCCCTTCACACCTGAGTCCTCCCAGGGAGCAAGGGCAGCTTTTGGAGACTCCTCATTAGGTCACTGGCCTCGGGAGCCGAAATCTCCCCTCCCCCACCTCTGTACACAACTGTTCCTCATTTACATAAATTATCTCTATTCAATTATCTGTCCAGATGTCCGAATTGTGCCACCAATGATCTGTGAATGAATTAAAAATGGAATATAATTTAATAATAACTGATTAGAAGGAGATTAGTTGTTATATAAAAAGGAAAAACCAAGAGATAGCTAGTTGCCCTTAATCCGAGCCAATCCACAGTAATTATAGAAATACAGTCTCGCTTGCTTGCCTTCCCCATTTCTCTTCTTCTCCCCCCCATTTTCTCTCTTTCTCCTTTTCCCTTTTCTCTCTGTCCTTTCTTTCCTCTCTCTCTTCTTTCTTTTTTGGTTCTTGGTGTCCGTCCCTCCTGTGCCTTCTCTCCACTTTCTCCTCCTGATTAGACGTACCTGTGTCAACAGAGTCAAAGCCCCCCTGGCTGCTGATACACCCGTGTAGCTGGGGATGTTCTGGCAGGTCCGACCAGCAAGAGCTTTTGGCTGCATTAACATCCTGTCTTTCCAGCCATGTTAATGATGGTGTCTTTATACTCTCACTTTTCTACTAAACATTTCTGGAATCGTTGCCTTTTCCCCAGGTTCTTAAGCCAGACTCTTTTCAGGTTTCCAGGAAACCTTTTCAGGTTTCCTTCTCTGTGTCTTTTGGAGCCGCACAGAGCAATTCCTACGTTGTGCTGGATGTAATAAAATCATAAGCAGTGCAGAGGCTCTGGCTCCTCCTCTTGCACCAGGAAGAACCAGCAGGAAGTCCCTGAGCCCCCGCGGCACCTCTCCCTAGAGAAGCGTGCCCAGACTTTTCCAGGAAACTTGTTATGGATTTATTTTTTTCAGTGATATTTTCTTCTCTCCCAAGCATACAGCCATGATACCCCGGAGCCCGGCTGAGAGTGCAGCACTTGTCTAGGTATTGGAGGCAGAAAAAATTGGAGAGAAAAATACAGCAGCCTGCTACCTGAATGCTCCGTGGGGGTTCCCCACCTCCCTTCCTCCCTCCCTCGTAGCTGTCACCCACCTATGTCAGCTGGGACTCCTGGTGTAAGCCTCCGTCACTCGCTGTGATTTGCAATGGCATGAAGCTGAATAGCTAAAAACTAGGATTAGTTTGGTTTTACTCCTCTTGTAAATTAGAACAAGGGAAAAAAAGAATAAAATCATTTGCTGATGTTCATTGCCGAGCTGGAGTGGACTGTTTATTCCAGGTAATTTCATAACATGATTTGGAAACTATCAGTTAACAACATAAGTCAAATTTACCACCTAGTTCAACATGGAGCTTGCCAGATGTGGGCAATGATGACTAGAGATATGACTTAAGAGTAACACTCTTTTACAAGAAAAGTGAAGCTGAAAACCCAAACATATTCACTGTCATAGACTCATCTGCCTGTACTAAGCTACCAGATATTTAAAACCTTCGATGTCTTGGCTCATATGTGAATGCCGTCTTCCCTGACACCTCGTTTCTGAGTTAAAAGCTCTGTTCCCCCTTCAGACGTCACCCTTAAGAGCACTGCTAGCAGCAGCAGGTTCACCTTTCCCTCTCCTAAGCACTAAGCTGTCTACAGTCCATATCCCTTCCCCCAAAACTGGTCTATAAACAGCTGCTCCATCTCTCAGGAACAACTGCAGCGTTTGGAAAGTCAACCGAGCTGTGTTCCTCCAGCATCAGCTTAAATCCCCGTTCCCAGGCTGAGCCTGTACTAAGATCTATCCCGTATCGTTGACATTGGTGGGATCAGATCAGGCTCAGCACTTGCATGGGAATTCAAAGCTGTGAACTCGGCTTCGCTGCAGGGAGGACTGAGTTAAAAGGGAGGGGAGAAGGACCAAGCATGGCTCCGGCTCCGAAAGTTTCAGCTGCAGCAGTGTTTTGCACAGAAATATTTGCATATAATATTATTCACAAACATCTATTTGAAGTATCTAATCTAGAGGTTTACGCTGTGTCCATTACCATGGCATCTGGGCATCCTATGAATGTAATTCAGTACAAATAATTTGATAGAAGTAACACTGTGTATGTTGGTACTTTAGTTATTTTCTAAAAAGAAAACTTTAAGCAGGAGTTTCTTTTTGTGATATGGTGATCAGTTCTCTGCCTTTTTAATTATTACAGACTTCCTCGGCTTAGGTACTAAGACTGTAGTGCCGGCTTTACGGGAGCTGCTGCATTTTGAGGTATCCAGCCTGGCTCTGTGCAGCTGGAGAGCATAACCCCAGTTGGTCCTACCCAGGAGGAGCAGAGATCAGAGAGACCGCAGGTCTAAAGCCCAGAGAGAGAACTTAACATAGGATTTAATGGGCTGCAGACCATTTTGCCGAGGTCACTGATGACATTGGGATGGCAGTTTGGTGGTTATTTTACCCTTTAATGCAGCTTTTATTTCTTTAAAATAGAAGGATATTTCTAGACATAAAGGAATTTCATGTTAGGATTTAGTTCTGCACCAACAATCAGCAAACGTTTCACAAAATAAGTTTTGAGAATATTAGCATCAAAAAACCCCAACCCTTTAAAAAGTAATAGAAATATGTAAAGTTTTGATTACCCTGACATTCATCCCCTTTCATTAGCACAAACATGAATGTGAAGATGTACTTTGTGCTTCCAGTAATATGCAGTCTGGGTCAATGATCTTGTTTTTCCTGTGGAAAGCCCACCCTGCCTTTCAAAAATATTTACAAAGGTTTATTCTAGTGAGATAGTCTGTGTAAGTGCTGGAAGCACTTATTTATTCCCTGTTTAGTCAGTCACTCCAGGATGGACTGTCGGTTCTAAAGGAAGCTGATCGAGAATCTTGTTAAGGTAAGGTGTCTCCTTTGCAGGTCACTGCAAGCAAAATAATTCCTTAATTGTAATTTCTATGTTGTTGCCATATTTTATGATGTTGCCTCGCATCTCACTGTATTTGTGGTTTTCACAAAGGCCTCTGAGAATCAAGAGATTACAAGAAAATTTCAGCTTTTATTAAAAAGTGTCTCCACCACCACTGCTGTAAAAGGTTTGACAACACCAACTGGAGCCATTCTAATGCTCAAAAAAAGAAGCTTAATACATTATTTAAAGCCTTCCATAATTTTCAACCTAATATATTTATTTTTTATGGACTTAATTCAAAAACTTTGGTCTCTTGGGCTTTTGCACTGAGCATTTTTATATTTTGATAATTAAAATGTTAGCGCTCTGTGGCTAGAAGACGTGTTCAGCAGACTTTGAAGGATATTATTTACATATGATTTGGCTTTGATAGGCTTACCTTTTTGAGTAATATTTTACTCACAAGTAGTTTCATTGGCTTCTATGAGTATTATTCAATATGATAATATGAGGAGAGGGAGCAAATCTGCCCCTTAGGTTAATGCAAGACAAGCCATAGTTACTGAAGGTATATTAATGCTTTATATTTTGAAAAAAGTGTTTTGTTCTGTTTTATAAATCCATCTCTGAAGCCCACATGAAAGCATTATACACCTTGCTATTTCTGTTGCAGAGATTCAAAGTTAAAGGGATTACTGAAATGTTTCTATACCATTAATTTTCCCAGGTTTACATTTATGTTAGGGGACGTGTGAACTGGAAACATAATCAAACCCTTAACACGTTACCTTTTCATTCTCCTCTTTTTTGCATTGTTTCCATCAGGGTTTTGGTATCTGCTTTTCTAATGGTTATTAACCTCTGGAGGAACCTCAGTTTGAAGCTGTTTTTGTTGATGGTTGTTTTGGAGGTTTTGGGGAATAGAATGTTCATTTACAACAAATCTAAGAACATACTGCAATGCCCTGAGTGATGTTTAGCTTTATTTTTCAGTGTAGGTTTTGTTAGGAGTCTGAAGACGAAGGGTAGTGCCAGGGCATGAGCAGAGGGACCAGGACCAGTCCTACCCTAACTTTGTCAGAAGACAGTGGCTTTTAGCACACCAAAGTCAATTGGCTTTTCCAGGCCACCCCATGTTCAGGACCTTCTCTGGCTGATACTCCTGCACATTGCCCGGGAGAAGCAGTGGCGCCATCCTGTGCCATTGGCTTTGCCCAGTCTCAGCCCTGAGCAGCAAGCACCACTTTCCTTCCAGGGCCTCCAAACACCCTAGTTCAGTTCAAAGTACTTCCTTGTGTCTTTAACCCATTCCCATCTACCAAACGTGCCTATGTCTTGGCTCATTCCCCTGGGCTCCACCTCTGCCTCCCAAAGCAAACCTGTGGTAGGTGGCTGTGAGACGGCTTTGCCTGTGCTCCACCACACCAGAGCAGCAGCACTGATAGAGGCTTCCTCCACCCCAGACTGTCAAAACGCCCTTTTAAGTCTTCTAGGTTGGGTTGTAAAGAGCCTGGGGTGTGAGACTGTGGCATTTTCAGAAATCCATGCTGACCTGAAGATGGGCTGCTCAGCTCCACACAAGGATGAAGACAGAGACACGTTGCTGAATAGAGGCTATTTTCCAACAGAGTGAGACATGTTTTCCAACGAAATGGGGTGCATACTGGAAGATATTATGCAAGGATGTAAGATAAAAAAGAGGCCAGGAACCATTCATAAACCATGGACCTATCCCAAACAACACAAAGTTGGGATAGACATGAGATATGCCAGCTGCTAATACAGAGTCTGAGGAAACAAAAGGGCACCTGGGCTCATTTAGCCATCTCAGTCCTTTGGGTCACCAAGGGGGAAGCAGAGAGCTGATGGGACTCCAGTGATTGGTTCAAGTTGTGCCAGGGAAGGTTTGGGCTGGACATTAGGAAAAATTTTTTTCACTGAGTTATCAAACATTGGAACAGGCTGCCCAGGGAGGTGGTTGAGTCACCATCCTTAGATGTGTTTAAAAGTTGTGTAGACGTGGTTCTTAGAGGCATAGTTTAGTGGCAGACCTGGTAGAGTAGGGTCAATGGTTGGACTAGATGGCCTTAAAGGTCTTTTCCATTCTAAATGATTCTATGATTCAAACCAAAGTGGTGTAAGTGACACCTGCTGCTAGATACCTGGGCAGCTGGAGCACAACCTTCCTCCTGCCATAGGAGCAAGGGGTACCCCGTGGTACAAGATGTCACAGCGAGCCTCCATGCAGCCCTGGTTCAGGAATTTCACCTGTTTACATCCTCCTGAAGTTGCCCAGGTGACAGATCTTTTGATTCCACCCCGATTCCCCATGACCGCACTCTCTCTTGGCTCCGTGGCTTTGGTTAGACATTTTATGGATCTGCCTGCCCTGCAGGTTATTAATTCATTAATGGAAGCCTGGAGGCACTAATGATGGTTGGTGCTGAATACTTGGCACCTCCACTGTAGATGTTTGGGGCGATTTCTTTGGATTAGGTCTTCTCCGATGCCATGGACTGAGCGCCCGCTTGCAGCTGGAGGGTGCTGGGAGGAGGGGGCTCGTACCACATCATCTTCCCATCCTATTTCAGCCACAAGGACACCAGGTTGCATCTCCTGAGCCCCCTGTGCAAGGCAAAGCACAACGATGGAAGCGATCAGGATCTTCACTCTGGATCCAAAAGCCATGTTCAATGTAGACAGACTCATTAGTTGCTGAGTCCGACCCATGCCAAGGCTATAAGCTTTGTCTGTACTGGAGCACATATTTTAGAAGGTCTCAGCAGGAAAGACCATTCCCCAAGTAAATGGTTTTAACACTGAAATATTAGAGATGGCTGTAAATCAGGTTTTCTCAGGCTGTGGGGAATTCTAACATTTTAAAGTATTTTCTTTCCATGGAGAAGTAATGCTGTAATTTTTAAATGCTGTTTTATAACTTTTTCTTCTTCTTCTTTTTTTTTCCCTACTACTCTTGCAGGTCTTCAGCAACAGCTGACAGCAAGAGCTGCCTGCAGTGTGCACACACCTATTGCTGCCAATGCACCGTGACTGACAACTGAGATAGTGATTCCTGTTTTATATTTTGAAATCATTAAGGTCATCAGAAACTTCATGGCACATGAAATATTTCACACTTTTGGCAGTGTGAAGGTTCTCTGTTGTGTTATAATGAAAGAAATTTCCATCAATTTAGGATTCACTCAGTACTATGTAGCAAATGTACTTAGTTTGAAAATTAAAATGAAAATAGATTTCAACGATTTTTCATGATATAATGTGATAATAGTAAAATAATACAAAATGAAAGTGCATAAATTAACGTGAGAAAATACATTTCAGGACAATTTTGTAAAATAAACTGTTTCAAAATATATTGCTGTAGGAATTTCTGTAAGCAACTGTTTTTCTGTCAAAACCCCAAAACATTTCCATCAAAACAGCTTTTTTTCCCAAGAAGCAGCTCTTTTAAAAATGTCTCGCCTACTCTACTAATTATCCTCACTGTGAAAAATCCAGGCCTTATATTAATACTTATATTTAATTAAATTAATTAATTTAATTATGAATTAGTTAGCTTGACCTTCCGGTGCCGAATCCTGTTATGCCTTTGTCTAATAAATTAAAGAACCTTCCACCCTCTGAAAGCGTCTCTCCTAACTACTTACAGAGGGTGACCAAGCCACCTCCTAATTTTCTCCCTACACAAGCTGAATAGATTGAGCTTCTTAATTCTCACTGTATGGCAGGTTTTCCAGCTCGTGGGTTATTCCTGAAGCTCTTGTCTGAACAGTTTCTGGTTCTTTGGTTTTATTTTTGGAAATGCAGGCACCAGTGGACACAATATGAATCTGTTGTGATCTTGGGATGCCAAGACCATCCTCATACAGGTAATATTTTCTTGCCGAAACATCCAAAAATTCCATAGCTCTGATAGAGCAGATTACACCAAAAATCCACGTTTAGTTTTTATTATCTGTCACATCTCCATCCTCCTCAATGCCACTGCATCCTGTGACCTTCATTTTCTGCCCCGAGATATATGATCTTGCATTTGGCTATATTAAAATCCCATATTGTTCAAATGAGCAGAGCCTGCCAAGTGATCCAGATTGCTCGGTGTAACTGACCTGCTCCCATCATTATTTATCACTCCACCAATTTTTATGTCAAGTAGAAATCATTACCAGCATTGATTTCGTATTTTCTTCTGAGTCGCTACGAAGATATTACACAGTACGGACTGAGAGCCGACCTCTGGGCAGCTCATCTCCAGGACTTCCCTGCCGGTGGATGATTCCCTGCTGAATTTTTCAGAACCACTAATTAGTCAGCTTTTAATTCGTTTAACGTGCATAATTCCGATCTCACCTCAAGGTAATTTTTTTCAGTAAGAAGGTGAAAGGGGCGCCAAGAAAAGTGCTTCCCTGACAGGCGAACGCGCCGTGACAACAGCCGCCTCCACACCCCTTTATTTCTCCTCTCCTGGAAAACAAGTCGCACTCCCTGCGGCGTTCCCCTTTGGGCGCGCATCCCGCGGGATTATTGGGACTGTGGTTTGGGCACCTTCACCACCACCACCCCCCCCGCCCAGGCACCGTGTGAAGCGGCACCGCAGCAGCCCGGAGCTGGTCCGGCTCCACCGGGGCTCGCCCGTGGGCAGCCCCCGCGGGGAGACCCTCGCCCGTGGGCGTGGGCGAAGCTGCGGTCGCCCGGCTGTACGGGGGGCGCTGCCGGCGGCACCCTGCCCCGGGGGGAACCGGGGGTCCCCGCGCCTGGGATCCCTCCTCGGCCGACGCCGGAGCTGCCGCCTGTAATTAGCGGCATTAGCGGAAGGAAAGTTGCCTGCTCTGATCTCCCGTCCCGAGGCCACAAGGTCCCCGGGTGCCTCCATCCCTCCATCCCCTCCCTTTCCTCACTGCTCTATTGCACGTCGGGGCGGGCGGCCGCCCCCTTCTCCCCTTCCCTCCCCTCCCCGCCAGCCGGGGGAGGCTCCCGCTTGTATTTACCAGCAAATGATTAATTGTTGCTCGGCGCTGGCTGCTAATGCTGCTAATCCGGGCGGCTGCGTGTTCGGCCGCTCGCCCGGTGCCAGGCCCCGCGGGCGGAGGGGGCGCGGCGGCGGGCCGGGGGCCGGGCTGCGCCCTCGGCTGTAATTACTCCCCAGACAAATCTCTGCCAACGGAGGAGCGGGGAAATCTCGGCCCATATTGCAAGGGGCTGCGGCCCCCACCCGCGGGATAATTTTGAGACTCAAATCCCAGCAAAGACCTGCTACAAATTGCTGCAAATTAAGCTGATTTTGCCCCGAATGAGGGATTTTCTGCTGCAGATCAGCCCTTCCCGGAGCTGATGAGGTGGGGATTAGAGAAGGGACTGAAATCAAAGGGACGGGATGGTGCGGGAGGGGGGGAGCCCGAGAGGGGAGCCCAGCAGTGAAAGTCCTGGAGCATTAACACTTATTGATTTCTACTTTGCTGACATTTTATTCTATTACCAAGTTTCCGATTAGCCTAAACTGGGATCCATGACAGCCAAGGCAGGGTGCGGAGGCCCGGGGGACGAGGGGCTCCAGCTTTTTGGGTTTGCACCCGCCCAGCTCCACAAGCATCGGCTCTGAGCAGGTGCCACCTTCCAGTGGCTGCCGGGCTCCTGGCGCTGGAAAGGCTGTGAGGTGAGCTGGGATTGCAGCCCTGGGAGGGCTGAGAGCTCCTTTGGCTCCCCAGAGACTCTGGTGATTTTGGGGGGGGTGGAAGAGAGCTCTTTCCAAATTCTATCTCCTTGCAAACCCCCAAATCTTTAACATTCCGTGTGATGGGGAGAGCCAGTTCGCCCCCTTTTCAACATCAGTCTGTCTGTCCGTCTCCCCATCCCTTCCTCTCTCCCTCCCCCCTTCCCTCTGGATCCTCATTTCCATCTGTTTAAACAGCAACAGCAATGTGTGTTGCAGGTATTTCAAATTGCACCATTAAAGATTTTATGTTGTGGATGTTAAAATTAAAAAGATATATGTGCAAATAGTCACTACGAATTTAATCAACTTGATTTAATACTAATAGGAAACAGCAAATGGAATTTATGACTCAAAAAGAAGTGAATTTTTTTAAATAAATACAAGTACTTTGTGCAAAACAGAAAAAAAATCCCAATCTGAAGAGTTTATTAGAGTCTAATCCCCCAACAACAACCGAACCCGGGGCTGCCCACCCAATAATCCTGGCTGCCATTAAAATATTAAAGATAAATCTAATCGTCTCTTTATCCAAAATAAGCGACTTTTATGTGGAGAGAAAATGTCTAACCCTTTGGGAAGAGAATTACTCCTAATGCATCAAATGGAATTCAGTCAGGATGGCAAAACTAGGTTTAAAAGCAAATGAGATGGTAATAGAGATAAAGGCCAGTATAACAAATTAAAAACACTCATTTACACGAATTAAAATCCCTCCTAAAAGGGTTCTGAGTAAGGAGGCCACTGGATGGTCTTGGTCCTTCTTGGTATACAGGGGTTTACGCAGCCTCTCTGGACGCAGGGGAAGGCAGGATGCAGTGCTGAGTAGCTGCGGGGAAGAAGTTTTGCTCCTGGCCCCATCTCCCAGAGGTAGTTTTTACCCACATCTTACCATGGCCCTGCACTGCAACTCCAAACCCACGCACATCTGAGGTTATACCAGCCCTTGTCCTCCAAAAAATTGCCTCTGTCCCCAGCATCCCTGCCCCAGCTGATGCCATGGGCCCAGGATGTCTCTGTTCCACCCACAATCTTCAGTTTGGATGCGGGATTCCCCCGTGCTCCAGAGGTTGTAACACGTCCCGGCAGCTCCCATTGTAACCCAGCGCTCATTCTGGGCACGGCAGGGTGCTCAGCTTCGGACCTGGGCAATGTCCATCTATGGGAGCACCCTGCTGAGGAGGAGAGTTCCCAAGGAGACCACCCAGCTGGCCTCCCTGGGCAGAGTCACCTCTGGGACATGGAAACCCAGTTTGCGGCACCCTGCAAGGAGAAGATGGACTCGGGGTGGTTACGTTGAGCACAGAAACCTCGAGCAGAGGGCTGGGAGTTGGTAGTTTCTGCTCTTTTTTCTGCCACCTGAGCAGCTCAAAAGGAGTGAGGCAAGGCAGAGAGGAAAGCCGTCGCCACTGCTGCTGGGGCACGCTGCCCTCCCAAGCCCCAAACCTGGACAGACCTGATGTCCTGGCCACAGTACCCCTGCCCGCAGCTTCACACCCCGCACGTGGGAAAGCAGCTCCCAGTGCTCAGATCCCACAGGAGGGGGCAGGATCCCGTGGCAGGAGCATGGAATTGGGCAAGGGCAGCACCCAGCTGCTGGTGGGTGTTGTGGCGGGGGCTGCCGCAGCACCCTGCCTTCTCCCACGTGCTCCCCAGAGGCACCAGGTGCAGCGATAAAGGTTGCAGCTGGTCCCACCACCTCGTTAGATCATTTTGAGATGGTCTGTGCGCCCTGGGTTTGGAAAGCCCAACCTCTCTGTGGGTGCACTGGAGGAAAAATCCCACCAGGGGTACTTCTTCCCAACGCGACAGCCACAGGTTAAATCCAGCCCATGGCACACTCCCAGGCAAGGTGCCATTTGCAGTGGGTTATCGCCAAGCACATTTGCCAAAGCTGGGAAGATGCTGAGTTCCCTCACAACTGACTTCATGAAAGACTTCAGGTAAATCCATAAGAACAAGGCTTTACCTGCTCAGATTTCTCCTCCCAGTATGAAACACAAACTTGTTTCTGAAGCAAGGAAGTGAAAGTGAGTGAAATTTGAACTCTCCCCATTAGCAATACATGGCATGAATATGAGCAGCTTTCTACAGCCTGGAGCTTCAGGCTGCTTAGGTTTCTCAGCATGATTTTATGTTCACTTAGTAATTTTAAGCTTTTTGATGCAATTTTATAAGTAAGACAATTTTTTCGTTAATCAGTGTTTAAGGCCTGTAAAACTAGATTGCTTCCTCTGGGAAGAAGAGCCCCATGTTTTCCCAAATTTGATCAACTTTATCCTTAGTAGAAGGCTTCCATCTTCTAAGTGGCAGTAGAACAAGCAATGTTCTTGGCATCTTGACTTTTTATTTATAGAGACATAGCAATTACAGCTCATGAGGCCTTCTAGTCCTTCCCCCAGCCATAAGAGGGATCAGCTACACACAAACCAATCACTTGAGATGTTTGTATAAACTGTCCTTGAACCTACCAATGGAGTTTCTTCAAGATAGGCACCCTATCCTCATACCTGCCCTGTAGAGGATAGGCATCCTGTCCTAACACCATCCTTACTGTTAGAGTTTCTCCTACTCTCTTGCTATGGACTAAGCCATTTCCCATGACTGTCCACTATATCTACTATCCTCAGTAGATATAGTGGACAATTTTGGAAGCTCACCACTGCTACATTTTTTTACATGTATTTGGAGACTTGATGGTATCTCACTTCAGTCATCTTCTCTCTAGACCAAAGAAACCTATGCTTTCTGGACATCTCATTGTTCTTCTCTGGTCCCTCATCAATTAGTCCAGATCTGTCCTGAAGCTCAGTACCCGGAATGGGTAGAGCAGGGTGTCACCCAGGCCGTGAACTGGCTAGAAAGATGTTTTAGATACCTGCCTTGGTCTTTTATACTGTCCGCAGTATGGATACTCACCTATGGGCAGAAGCTGGCTCTAGCAATATTTTTCTATATCTTTATTTTCCTTAAAGGCTCCATGCCCTGGAACAAAACTAGGTCTCCCTGGATTTCCCCCCAAACGCGCACATATGCTTTTCTTTAAGCAAGGCAGACTATTCTGTCACCTGATGATGGAAAGGACAACAAATTGATTCCCAAATTTCCTCTTTCTCACAAACCAAGACAAGGGAACATTTAATACCATTAAAGGGCAATGCATCAGAGAAAATCCTTTAGCACTCTGTATAATTTACCTGTGGTACATATATGCCAAAACATTATTTAGAACTGAGCAGGACATCCTCACCCAAAAATTAGTATTAGAATTAAATGGCTAATGAGATGGCCAACAATCACAGTGGATCGAGCAATTCTTTATATACATTCATGGCAGCTTTGTTTAGGATGTCCAGGTCAAGGATTGTTACTTTCCTACGCCACATTTTAGCTGGCTTTAAAATTATCTCTGCTGAACTGATTTTAGTCCACTTGCTTGTACCCTGGTATAGCCCATGTCTGGTTGCTTTGTTACTTTCTAACGAATCAACACTTGAAACTGGTTGAAAATAAAAAAAAATAAACTTGGTTGCTGCAGAACAGTTAAAGGGATGTCTAAACTATGGGTCTATCTTGGTATAAAATGACTTTTAGTAAGCTTCTTTCAAAAGGAGACAGAAACACTTCTTTATTGCATATTATTCTCTTCTATTTTAGGGATGGGAAAGATTGTTAAGGAACTTCTGGTGTTTCCCCATCCAGCACTATCAGAGAGAGGAGGTGGGATCAGATGTGACGGAGAACTGGCATGCAGTCCCCATGCCAGATTGGCCCAAAGAGTTAAATTTTTCCCTTCTGATTTACAGGTAACTGGGAGTAGCTGATAATAATTCAGCTAACAGAATGGTGTCCTTGGTGTCCAGCCCATACCCCTCAGCAGCCCCACGCAGAAAAGGTGTTGTCTAACCCCTTGTCCTGAGCAGGGCAGAGCTGCCCATGAATGCTTGAGACATTCTCAAGCTGAAAGAAGCCAGAGGGAACGTGTCATGAGTTGCTCTGTCCCTGACACAGAAAAACTGCAGGGCAGAAGAACTGCCTCTGGTGCCGTCTGGTCGAGTCCTAGTGGCCAGAGGCTCCACATGGCATGAATGGAGGCGCTCAGCCACAGGAGGGAAATAACAGAAGTATGGATGTGTCTGTCTCAGGAGAGATGATGAGGTATAATGGAAAAAAGCAAAATCCCAGACGAAGCGCTACGCAAAGTGAAATCTTAGCTCTGTTAAATGTTGGTGACCAAGGTCCCACTGACTTCAGCAGGGTGAGGATTTTACCCAGGGGTTAAGAGGTGCCGCTCAAAACTACCAGGACAATTCAGAGCAGAGAGAAACTGAGAGGTCTACTCGGGGCTGCAGGAACTCAGCCAGCAGCTGCCAGGTGAGAGCATGACAGGTGCCATAATCTCCTTGTCATCGTGCACTTTGTATCTCCACTGATTATTTAGAAATCAATATATTGACATGTAAAGAAAAAGATATGTTCAAGATACGTTCAATGGGACACTGGAATAGACATCAGAAACTTCACATTCACGAAGGCTTGTTTTTTGAAAGAAGGTATCTAACAGACAAGGTGAGCTCCATGGAGTCCAAGATTTTAATGCCTGAGGAGGGCATTACAACCTTCTAGCCTGTACTTCAACATCAAATAGGCTACAAAACTACACCAAATAATTTCTGCATCCGGCCAATAACTTCTGGATGAGTTATAGATCATCTCTTGAAAAGACCTGCAGCCTTGATCTGAAGACTTTATGTGACAGAGAGAATCTACAGCGTCTGTGAGTAGGTAGCTCTCGTCACTCTTTGTGTCTCAGTAGTTTTATTAATACAGCAAGTGTTTGTTCTTGTCATATTAGCATTATTATGTCTTACATCCATCTACAGTGCAACATATGGTGGAAGGATAATGTGAAAATGCCTGATGCCTGTGACTTCAGTAGATCACGAGTGCTCCCCAAAGTTAAAGAACACAGCTAAAATAAAAATGTACTGGGAGAGACTTTTATTCAGAGTATTTTTCCCCATATAGGATTTGAAAGGAGATAGGCAGAACATGGACAGGAGTTGCGTGGCCACTTCCGCTGGAAGAACGTGCAGAGGAGACCAAGACAAGTGAAGCTGTGCTGCAAGGACCCAAAAGCCACTGTGGAAGAGATGGAAGAGCACAGGAAGATCAGATCTGAGACCTATCAGTGTGAATCCACTGAAGTTTGTCTTGACAAAGGGCAAGGCAACTTTGAACCAGGTGCCAAAAGAAGTGATGCACAACACTTATGTGACAGAAATGGAGGAGAAGTGACACTTTTTTGCAGACTGGGGGGGTGATGACAAATATTGCTTCTACTGGGATTCAGGATGTCCATGGACAAAGGGGGCTGGGAGAAAATCGAGACTGGATGAAGAACCAAGTCAGCCCAATAAGTGTGCCCTGGATGAAGGACAGATTTGCAAACAGAAATGGCAAAAGTGGAAAAGTTCATCAAGGATAATGCAGCAGAATGATGGAAGAAGGTCAAGGATGAGCTGGATCAGGAAAGTGTGAGAGGATCTGAGGTTGCTGGGGTTCTTCTCCCCAGGAAAGCATCTGAGCCATTTAGCTGAGGAAAGCTCAAATAAAGCCAGAATTTCTTCAGGTGAAGACAGATGGAAGATATTGCCAGAGGTTAGTCACAGAGGTATTAAAATATAAGTGTTAAAATACAAGTTCAGTTTCCTGATCACAAAAGCTTGCAGAGAGGCAGAGAGGAACGAGAGAAGGCACACTGAAAAGCAGACAGCCAAGGACTGAGTTTTGCAGCTCAGCAACCAGAAACTCACAAAGAACTTGGCAGAGGGGGACAGAGCTGCCCTCTCAGCTTTGGAGGCATGGTCGGGAGAATGGAAGGGCCTCCAGCACCCCCAGGAGAAACAGAGATGAAGATGTGCAGAGTATCGTTTGGTGACATTCCACTGCAAAGCCAGCAAGACAGTCCAGTGGGCAAGGCGGTGAAGTGTTTGGAGCAAAGCAATGAAAACACCAAGAAACTCCAGTATGTATCAACAAAGACCCTGTGTCCATATCTCTACAGCCTGGCAGTGCTCCGAGCATTAACTCTGTATGAACTACAGTGCTTGCTTCAAACTACCAGTCAAGGAGGCACAAAATGGTAGAGGTGACACACACTGTAGGGTGGACTTCAGGCTGATAAGCTCTGATGGGCTAGTCAAATTGGGCTCTGTGGCAGCACTGCTTGAGCTAAAAAATGTTGTCATACTCAAATAACCCACAGCCCTGTACCTGTCCTTGGGTAGAGATGCAGAGCTAGGTCTGAAGGAAAAGGAGGAGGAAGGGTGGTGCACAAGGAGTGATGAGAACATGGGCTCAAGTTGGGAAGCAGCCTCTGTGCATCTCTACACCCCGTGTGAGCCCTGTGCAGCTCTTTAGGCAGAGCCACAGAGCGCAACTCTTCACGCCAACGCTGGAACTAGAGGTGGTCACAACATTCCAGAGGGCTTCAGACCTGGTGGTCTTGGCTCTGCAGCAGACTGCAGCTTGAGGCCATGTAACCCAGATAATGCAGAGCTGAGCAAGAGATGGGCGGGGGGACAACATGACCTGTTTCTGGAGAAATTTAAATCAGTTCCGGTAGAACTTGAGAATTAAAGGAATAATTGGAATAAAGTTCTGAATAATTTACTGGCAACCTGATAGCTTGAATTTTTACCTCAACAGATCCCAGACAGGGTTTGGGTAACTCCAAGCTGAACACTAGGGAAGGAAATTGTGTACCATACCCGGGGAGCCCCAGCGGGATGGGACAGAGGGCAAACCCTGCATTAGCTAAGACAGACAAAACACAACCAAGTTTTGAGGTGGCAGGGTGGCTTGTGGTGACCCTGTCAGGACCTGCAGCACATCCTCCCCACCCTCCAGGAGTGAAGCTGGCTGCCCAAGGTCAGCTCACTGATACAGGCTGTTGTTAGGAAAGACCTGGAGGGAGTCTCAGGAGATGTTCCTCCCTCGTCTGCTTGGCAGCTGTTTTAAGCTGAGGCTCATTCCTGGCTCCTGCCTGAGCTCCACTGCAGCCGTGCCGGTACTTGGCCATGCAGCCTGCTCATCGGGACCCCCACCGCGGAACTTGACTTCCTGGCTTGAAGCGGGATCTGCTTCATCCACATCGACTTGTCTGGTGATCTGGACTGGTGGCTGATCCTGGCTGCTGGCTGTAACCTGCTCTGCTTGCCTTGCTCACAAACAGTGGGATGGGGCCCTGGCTGGGGGAATCCTGCCCTGTGAGCTGTGTTACCACACTTGGCTCCCAGATCCCTGTCCCTTATGGAGCAGACGGTCCCTGCAGCACCCCGGCAGCCTTCATTCACTTCTTAAGAACTATTTCCATCACTGAGGAGACACGAGTTGCTTTACAATCACAGCTGGGAATATCTGAAACAACAAGTTGGTATGTGACTCCCTGGCAGCTCTGACAGGGGACAGCCTCAGCAATAGCGCCGGTGGGGTGGAGGTGCTCTGGGTTTGCTCAGGAAAGGCATGGCACCCAGCATATGTGGCAGCACCAACGCTCCGGCAGACCAGGATTCCCAGAGTGTGCAGAACACGGCTTGTGGGCAGTCCAAAACACCTGTGGCTGTCCTAGACAGACCCCCTCAATTTCTCAGGCAGTTCCCAGCCCTTGCTGTGCCATCACACACTGGGTACTGCAGAGCCTCCTCCAGAGGCCAGGAGGGCATCCCCTTCAGAGGAAGGCAAGAGCCACTTGGCCTTATGGACCGCTCCAGAGGCCCACAAAGGTAGGAGGAGAAATGGGGAAATGCTTCCCCTCGGAGCTGAGGTGGAAGATGGGCTTTTTGTGCAGATCTGGAGCTGCGGTCCCAGCCCCAGCTTGGCGTCCCACCGATTAACTGGCCCCCATGAGCAGACCTAGTTGCTGTGGACTACTTACAACTATCAAGGGACGTGCTGTGGTGGAGCTTTTGCCTCAGGTTGAGTGAAACAGGGGATACCTTAGCCTTTCTCTTAATTTAATGCCTTTGGCTGAGGCGGGTTGGCAGGGATGAGGCGTGTGGTATCTTGCCCATGGGTGGTGAAAGGTGCTGTCAGTTACCGAAACAGCGTGTAGCTCAGAGACCACGCTCGTGGGCAGGGGTGTCCAGAGAGTCCAAGCAGCTATTTCACCACCTCTGATGGCGTGAAGCCGTATGTTTCTCCAACACCCAGTGCCTCCAGCTCTACACTTTCAAGGAACGCTGCTCGACTTCAATCCTTAGGTTCCCTCCGCACACCTTTATTTCCCCGCCGACCACGGGATCGTCTCAGAATGCGGGATGAGCAAGAAAGCCGGGGACGCCAGCGTCTCCCTACGCGGCTGGTTTCCGCCTCTCGCCTCGGGGGCCGGTGCCCGGCGCCGTGCGCGGCCAGGCTGGAGCCGTGTCCCTGAAAGCACGGGTGCCTCCGTCCCTCCCCAACCCCACCTCCCCGGCACGGCTGGAGGCGAAGCGGGGCCGGGGCCTGCCCCGCCGGGGCGGCCCTTCTCG